>PVJO010008525.1:0-63168 GCA_004026905.1 Hystrix cristata | reverse complement strand
TGCAGACAACCCCTGAACAGGGATTCCTCTAACCACGATTCTGTTTACTTACTTATTTAACTGTTATTTATTTGCTTAGTGGTGCTAGGGGTGGAACCCAAGGGCCAGTGCACAGGCAAGTGCTCTACCACTAAGCTCCAGCCCCGGCTGTCTCACCACAATTCTAGCTGGACCAGCCTGCCTGCTTGCCTCCCACCCTGATCCCCGCATCACAGGCCTTCCTCGGCTCAGCAAGCACCCAGGGAACCAAAGGCACAGATGCTTTCCACTGGACATTCACCACGCTGGGTCAGGAAGCTAAAGACAAGGCCTCCTTTGCAGCCAGAGTGTACACAGCCCCAGGCACCGGCCCGTGCACCAGAAGACACAAGGGGGAAGAACTTGTGGCTTTTAACTCCGAGACAAACCTGTAACGTTGAGTGACAATGTAGACCAGACCTGGCATTTCTTCTTTTGTCCTTTTTTGGAGGCGTTCTAAGTTCCAAAAAAGCTTCCAAGGAGGATTTTATTAAGCAAAGTCATATTTAATGAACATTGATGTAATTATCCAGTTATCTCTTCTGTGATTTCTACCCATACATTTCTCCATTCTCTCATGCTCGCTCCTCTTTTCTGAGAAGGTCTCCAACCCCACTGGCCCTCCCTCATGGGTGTGGCAGCTGGAACTACTCCCCAGACCAGGTCCGGGCAAGGTGACCGTGGAGGAGGCAGTGGGTCCGCTTTTACTAGACTCACAACAGCTCTATCTGGAAATTCAGAGCTTCATCAGATGGAGCATCTCTGTGCACCCCCAGAATGTAGTGGCAGAGTGACAAATGTGGTGTTGGAGATAAAGAGACCGGAAGGAGGTATAGTTCTAATGGAAAAAAGACATCTTTGGTAAATCTTCCCACCAAGATATCTTTATAACTAAAACAGCCACTCTGTCCCCTGTGGTCACTGGGAAGGCTGATGGGCTTTTATATTTCTCTGGAGCCATCTCTTCTCCTCCTCCACTGCAGCACCAGTAAACAGACATACTACAGGGTCCAAGAGGTAGTTAAAGTTTCAGGGGCAGGTGGGAGGCAAGAAGGCAGGGAGCCAGGAAGACAGTAGGACCATTCACCGGCAGTGCTGCCAAACTGGCCTTGGTCCCTGATTCCTGGTGACAGCCAAGCATCTGCATTCACTTGTTTTTAGGGAGATTGAGACGAGCTGGAGGCTTTGCTTTTTGCCAGTTTTGACACTTCTCTGCTTTGCACATTAACAAGCTCACTGCTTGACACCATGTCTAATCCATACACTGCTCTGCAGAGGTGTCAAGAAAACTGGCTGCAGATACTAAGGGCCCAATTATAATGCCCAGTTTATGCTTGGATCTTGACAGATGCTTGAAACTCTGGGATGATTAGTACAGGCCTTTCTCTGGCTTGCAAACAGCCTAGACCCCTTGCACTTTTTTGTCACTATTCAGTGAGTCCTTAATGAATGGCCTTTCCCAACTTGGCCCACAGGGGCAGTCAAAGGCTCAACTTAAGGAGCCTGAGGCCCAGAAAGGAAAGGTGACTTGCTAGAAATTATACTTCAAGCTGATAACAAGGCCTCTACTCCTTAGGAATCATGTTCAAAATAAGAATTTCAGGCAGGTCTGGGCAAGAACAGGAAGCCGATCCAAATCTGTCAGATGAGGAGAACAAATTAAGGTGAATTCTGTCTAACTCATGGTGGTGCTGAGTTCTGGCACCATTATTCTGCCTTCTGCTACCTGCAGACAAAGACCAAGAAATCTAAAATAGTCTCTTAATATCATCTCCTTTATAAATTTCTTAATCTGGAGTATCCCCCCCCAACACACAGTTAATAAATGGTGTCTGGGCTGGTATTTGGGAGGATGGTGGTGGGCAGTGGTGGTTGAAAACCTCTAAAAGAAATAAACTAATCTGACTAAAGAAAATGAAAAATAAAGAGTAAAGAAAACTGTTTTAGTTACTTTTCTCTCGTTGTTGGGACAGAATACCCGACACCCAAAGTTAGGAGAAGAAAGGTTTATTAGCTCACAGTCTGCAGAGGTTTCAGTCTATAGTCTGCTGGGTCCAAGGCAGGGCAGCATGGCAGAGGCAGGGTGGACCGGCATGGCGGACCAGCAGACCGGCAGCCAACCGGCAGCAAAGTAAAGTCAGGAGATGCAAGGAATGTATGCAAATAAGCAATGCAAACAAGCAGCTAGTTAGCTTCTTCCTGTATCTTTTATCTAGGCTACCTGCCCTTAGGGCGGGTAGCACTCCCACCCTTAATTTTAGTTTCACATCCTTGATCCCAGCAGAACCGTGCCAAACCGATCAGTGGATTAATTTAGTAACTGCACACTCTAGATCCAGTTATCTCTTACCACATGAGGCTTTGAGGGGACATCTAGACACAAACTATAACAAAAACCCAAAAAGCTGTGGCACTGAACAGGGCTTATTCGGGGAGGCACACTGATTATTCAAAGTCCAGATGAAAGGTGCAGGACACACAGACCAGAAGCCGGAGGAAGATCAGTCACCTCATCAGGTTTGGATGTGTCCTTGAAAAGCTGGGCAGTGGGACTCTAAACTATCTGAGATAGCCATGTGGGTAGGCCCCATTCCGTTTATCTGTGCTGCCATTTCAGATGGGGTCAGGTCATGATTTGATCTATGGAGGGGGTTAGGTGTTGTTATGGCTTGTGTCTAGATGTCTCCCCAAAGCCTCATGTGGTCCTAAATGGGGCTTTACAGAGGTGGTTGGATCTAGAGAGTGTGATGCTGGGATTATGTGTGTGATGCTGGGATCAAGGGTGTGTGATTACTGAGTTAGTCCACTGATTGGTTTGGAATAGTTCTGGGTGTGGATAACGGGAAGGCCCGCCCTGGGTGTGAATGCTACTCACTATAAGGGCGGGTAGCTTGGATAGAATATAAGGGATAGAAAGATCACTTGCTACCTCACTGCTTTGCCACCTTCTGACCACCATGAACTGTTTCTCCTCTGCGAGGCTCCTCTGCCATGCCACCCTGCCTTGGAGCCCATCAACTATGAACTGAAACCTCTACAAACTGTGAGCTAAATAAACCTTTCCTCCTTTAACTTTGGGTGTTGGGTATTTTGTTTCATCAATGAGAAAAGTAACTAAGACAGGTGTCTACAGACATCTCGTTCCCCGTGTCTGTGATCATCTTAAAGTTGGAAAAGAGGATAAGGTCCTGGGAATTAAAGTAGCTACTGATGTCCACTGAAATTTGAAGAGAGTTTTCCTCTGAGAGCAGGTGTCTTGAAACACCAAAGCAGAAGCCAAGTCTGGTCTGGTCTGGGACTCAGATTCATATTTCTGTTCATTATGCGAGCTTGAAAAGAGGTTGAAAAACGAAACACAAGAGCTCTAAAACCCAAACCTAAGACCGACCTAAACCCAAAGCCAAGACCCAATCCAAATTTATGAATGCTCTCTCAGTGGTACATATTCATATTGGTTAACTATAATCCTTAGTCTCTGTTCTTTCTACTTACTGTGAACACAGAAACATATCATCTACGGCTTGGAAAGGAATTTAGAATCTCCTAATCAAACTTTCAGCTAAAATGGAAACCTTCTACCGTAATTCCCACATGAGGTCCTCTGATCTCCAAATCTTAACAATAAGAAAGACCTACCAGAATCGCGTCTCCATGTGACCAGATGGTCAGAGACACAACTATGAGAAAGTCCTCCTCAGAACTGACCCCACACCTGCATCCCTTTCCGTGTATGTCTTGGTTCTAAATCTGCCTTCTGAGAATACACAGAGAAATTTATAATATCCTTTACATGACAGCCCTGCGGACAGTGGAAGAAAATGAGAAGCTGCTCCTCAACTTCCCAGAAAGACGTGGTCTAGGTTCCCACACACCAGACTGCTCATCTGTGAACATGCTTCAGTTTGTCATTGTTCCTCTTAAAATGTGGAGTCCTGTCCCGAGTGCAGATTAACCAAACAGCCTGCATCTACTAGTGGATGGACGCGGACTGCCTAGGGGCACTGAAGACACCCTGCACTCTGTGGTTTGGAGGCACTTGCTCCACCGAAGAGTTAAGCTGAGAGCCGTTTCTCTGAGAAAGTCTAGGCTGATTAGGGCAGCCTGCAGAGAAGACCATGCTGGCAGGGAATCTGTAGGGAATCAGGCAAACCTAATGAGACTATAACTCTGACCTTTGGAAACTGCATTCAGATCTCTGTGCTGGCTCCCACTGGGAGCCTCTGCTGCTTAGCATGGTTGAGTGGGTGGGGGATCCATTTTAGTTGTTGATTTTATCAACACATATTCAGAAAACCAGTGTCTGTGTCATTTTATGTAAATCCAGATCCATCTGTCACGGTCTATTGTACCTCCAGACTCTGTAAAATCTTCTGAATACACTCTTGTCGATTTACTCTCCAAAGGCATGTGGTAACATCCTTTGAAATCTCTGGGGTATGGAGATTTGGCATAATGTGTAGCTTTAGGCTCCAAGTGATGTTGACATTTACATAGCTGGATGCTGGACAAGAGACTCTGCATCATCCAAGATGTGTGACAAATCAGCACAAGTCCTGCAGGACCCACTTGAGTGTCCCTGTCACTATGCTGTGTCTGGGGAATGACGCCGCTGATTGGGTCCCCTGCCCTCTCAGGGTCTCCCATATTTCCGTGACACCACAGTTACCCTCGGGTGCTTTTGCAATGATTCCCCATCTATTATAGTTTTGATCTAAAATATCCTCCCAAATTCTCATGTGTTTGGAAGGCGACTGGATCACGGGGCACTCCACTCATCAGTGGATTCGTCTACTAATGAGTTCTGCAGCTGAATGTGCTCTTCGGTGGTGGGCTTGCTCGGAGGTGGGTCACTGGAGGTGTGACCTGGAAGGGTGTGTGCTTGCCCCCGGCTCTTTCTTTCTCTGTCTTCTTTTTGGCTGCCATTGTCGACAAAACTTTCCTCCACCGTGCCCCTCGGCCATCCTCTTCTGCTTCACAGCCAGGTGACGGTGGACTAAAATTGTGAGCCAAAATAAACCTTTTCCTCTTTCAGTTGTGGCCGTCAGATATTGTGTCCAGTGACGGGAAAATGACTAATACACAATCTCTCTCACCAGCTCCATTCCCCTCCTTCCTAGTAATCTCATTCCCTCTGGGCTCTGATTTTAACCAGAACTTTCTCCACAGGTCAGAGCTCAAGAAAAAGTATTTTTGAAAGTGTCTGTACTCTACTCAGTTTTTACTCAGTTGACCTGGAGTCTATTCTTGCTGTCCGTATTGTGCCCTCTAAGTTCGCTTCCAGTGAGGGTAAGAGGGTAGGCTTTTTCTCCTCTGACCCCCGGAAGCCTCCATGGGCTCAACCATCTCATCCAACAGGCCTGATAGACAGGAGTACTCAGAACCTCACCAAAGGGGCAGATTACAACAGGAGCCACCACTAAGTGCTTCCTGCACGTGCTGGCCCACTCATACACACGATCCCCCAATAACCCTTGGAGGCTGAGTTTATAGATGAAGAAACTGAGGCTCACAGAAGTTGGCTAAATTTCCCAAGTCCTACCTCTGATTCCAAGCCCTGCACCTTCTCCCCAACTCTACTACTTTCTGAGCTCCTGACACCACACTCCATCCCCGAAGAGAAGTCGGTGTCCTTGACTTGCCCTTGCTGCCTCTGCGGTTTAGAAAGGTAAGCATTTCCAGTGACAATTTCTTGTCCTCTTCCCACCCCATGAACAAAAGGAAATACATATTTAAGATAGTTGCAATAATAACATATGCTATTAACTACAGTTCCTTTCAGTTAACTTTCATATTCATTAACTCTTTCATCCTTTCATTCACGCTACAAAATTTGCCCAAAGGTACCCTTGCCTGTATTTGAGGATAAGGAAGGAAGGGTCTAAACAGGCTTAGAGACATGCTTCCAGTTTCAGTTAATTAATGACCAAGATGGTCATCTTCACCTGCTGGCCTTCGATAGGCACTCTGAAGCGACAGCTCCACCGGCCCAGCCCATTCCTCCAAGGTGAGTATCAGGAGTTCCCCGGCATGCCCTCATCTGACGCGCTTCTCCGTGATAGGATATTCCTTTGAAATGAGGCTTACTCCAAGACATAAGGTACAAGGCCTGCCTTGCCTGCTGGACTTCTGCTGCCCACTTACTGAGGCAGCAGGTATGCGTCAGGGCCCGGCTCTGCCTGACAGCTCTTTGAAGTAGTTTATCATTATTAGCCTAGTTTGCACATGAGGGGCCTGAGCAGGAGAGAGGCTAATTCTCTTGCTGAGGCTCAAACAACCAATATGCAGCAGATCCTGGGTTTGAACCCAGGAAGTTTCGATTCCAGCATGGAGGCTCTTTGTGGTCCCAGCCAGCCACCTGTTCTAGACTGTAAAGTGCCATTGATACAACCCAGGGTTACTCCGGTTCTTCCCCAGCTGTGCTGTCCAGTGCCATCTGTTGAGACTGTGACCGATTAAAGGCTGAGATGTCTTTCCATAAGCTTTATTTAGATGTCCCCCAAGAAACACAAATCACTGTTATGCTAAATGAAGGAGTTTACACTTAGAGTCATTGTGTTTTATAAGAAACCCTTTATTTTAGAATATTTTATGTTTACAGAAAAATTGTGAAGGTAGTACAAAGTTTCCACACATACCCAGTTCCCCCCATTACCAGAATCTTTTGTCCTAGTATGGTGTAGCCTTCATTATTAATGAATGAGTACACCTGTGCTATACTCAGAGTCCTTAGTTTTTATCCCTGTATTGCCTTTGGGATTCAGGTCTCCTTGGGCTCCTCTGGACTGTGCCAGTTTCTCAGACTTTCATTGTGTTTGATGACATGGACAGTTCTGAAGAGTACTAGTCAGGTATTTTGTAGAATGTCGATTGAAAGTTTTCTCGACAGTTTTCTCATAACCAGACTGGGGTCAGAGGTGGGAGCGGAGATCCAGAGGTGTTATTCTCATTATATCTTACAAGGAGAGCACACTACCAAGGTGCCTTTTCATTATCGACGTTTACCTTCAACATCCAGTGGAGGTGGTGTTTGCTGCGTTTCTCTGATCTAAAGTTACAGTTACCCTCTGTTATGGTTTATATCTGGATGCTCCCCCAAAGCCTCCTGTGCCCATAGGTGGGGCTTTGGAAGGGTGATTGGATCAAGGAGCAGTAGAGCTGATTTGAAGTCAGGAGGTGAGGTCTGGTCAGAAGAGGAAGGTGAATGCAGGTGTTGACCTGGAAGGGTTTATCTCCCTTCCTGTCTCTTTCCCTCACTCTCTGCCTCCTGGCTGCCATGAGGGAAGCAGTTTTCCTCCACCACACCCCTCTGCTGTGTTGTTTCTTCTTGGGGCTGACCAACCATGAATTGAAAGGTGAGTCAAGGTAAACCGCTCCTCCTTTAAGCTGTGGGTGTTGGGTGTTTTGACCCAGCGACAAGGAAAGTGACTCAGACATTCTTTCTTCCCTTTCCATAGAGTGGAAAGACGTCTCTAGGTGCAGCTCACAGTTAAGTGAGGAATTGTGGTCTGCCTCCTTGAGGAAGGTGTCTACGTAAAATCTCTTGGAAGTCGCCTGCATGTCTCCATCACATTTCACGTGCTGCAAGCCCATCTTCCAGGAGGTGGAGACCTGGTTACTGTATCTATCTAGTAATTTAACTTTTCCAGGTACCTGACATCTATGCGTTGCCAGCATGGCTTTTTCCTTTAACGGTGTCACTTACAAATACGCCGAACAAAGTGAAACACAAGAACCTGTGTACAGACCTCTCATTAAGAGATTTTCCTGACAAATGGGGAGAACAACTGGCAATTTTGGGGGGGCATTATTGAAATTACGATTTTACTATTTTCCCAATCTCATTTCTCCATTCTACCTACAATGTGATAAAGAATGATTTCATTGGTTTTCTGAAATCAAACTGTACACCAATTACATCCCCTTAACATTCTAGAAGAAATACTAAGAAAAAGGAATTTTTTTAAATTTGGGTGATTTATTTTTAATGATCCCCTGCTAACTCCTAGTCCCCTGTTTATCTTCTAAGCACACATGTTCTATTTCCTACTCTTATCTTTTCAGAATTTCATCAGACTGATCAGTTGAGAACTCCCAGATCCTCGCTTTTGGAAGACATTCCCAGTCTTACACTCCTCATGGCTTCTCAGCAGTGACCAGCAATGTTTCGGCCATTGCACCTGCAAATCCTCTCAGTCCCAAGACATCAAGGGTCTAGGTCTGGAGTTGACTTCATTTTGTGTGTGTGTGTGTGTGTGTGTGTGTGTGTGTGTGTGTGTGTGTTGCCAGGGATTGAACTCAGGGCCTTGCACTTGCTAGACAAGCCACTCTAGCCACTGAGCTAAATTCCCAACCCTAGTCAGCTCTACTTATGGATAACAGGTTTCCACTTACATATCAGATCAAAAGTTGTTCTCTTTGGTGAAGACGGAAGCAGCACACAAGGCAGGTGCTGTCATTTTTCTCACTCTCCTCCAGAGCGTTGGTTCTCCATGCAAGTGTACGTGTTGTGTTCCTGCCCTGCCCTTCAGCACTATCTATCTTAACTCCCTCTTAAAAAATATTTCTTTCGAACAAAATTAATATGACATCATCTTCCCTAAGGAGAGGTCCTTTGCCTTTTTCATTTTTCTGCTTTAGGCGTTACTTAAAAATAACAAAACCACTAAAAGCTAACCTTTATTTAAGGGCTTGACAGTCTGAAGAGGAGACTAAGGGCATTACAAGCAGGAAATAGTGATAATAGTGACAATAATGATCGCTAAAATGTATTGAACAAAATGTGCCAGGCACTAGGCCAAGCACTTAACATGCATTATCCTGTTTAGTTTTTACAGTAACCCTTTGGGAATAGATATCATTCCCATTTTATAGGTAAAGAAACTGAGGCTTGATGAAGTTAAAAAGCTTGCCGAAGTGGCAAAGCTGAGATTCAAACTAGATGGGTCTGATTTCTGAATCCATGCCCTGAGCAATAACAACTACAGAAATACAAGTGCCTCTTTGTTGTCTGAAATCATTTTTTCTAAAATGATGGTTTATTCTAGCGTCTGAGTCTATTTGGGCTTCTATAACAAACATTATAAACTGAGTGACTTAGAAGCAACAACGAATATTTATTTCTCATTGTTCTGGAGGTTGGCAAATTCAGTAGTTCTGAAAGATGTGGGGTCCCACTGTTCATAAACAATGTCCTCTCACTGTGCCCTCCCACAGGGGAAGGGCCATCGGGCCTTTTTTTATAGGTTCTAATCCCATTCTCGAGCGACAGCCCAAATGAGCTAATCACCTCCTAAGGTCCCACTTGCTAATGCTACAGCTTCTGGGAAGAGGTTTTAGCACATAATTTTGGAGGGACACTAGCAGAGGATGGTAGCCTTGTGCCCCTGCCCTGTTTTGGTTGCCTTCTGTCTCCTGATGGGCCCTGTACTTTTTCCACACATGAACTCCTAGAAGCATTCTTTGCACTTCATTGGTTCCTTTATATTAACACATGACACAAATCCCTCCTAAAATTATACACAAAGCATTGTATATATGTGTATTTTTTGCTGGGAGAGTCTGCAGTTTTCATTAGATTCTTAAAGTGGTTTATTAACCACTCCCCTCTTTCCCATTTGAGCATTTAGGTCATTTCTTGCAACATCTCCCTTTTTTCCCCAATAGGGACAGTCTGTGACTGTGAAGCAGACATCCCATCCCCGGGCTCCCTCGCCTCCGAAGCTGAGTTCCTTCGGGACCCTGCACAGAACGGGACTGCCTGCCTGCGGCACTCTCCCTTTGCAAGGCCCGTGCTCATGTCTCAAGCTGCCCAGAGACGCCCACCCTGCCTGTCAGCCATGCCGAGATGATGTGGCTGCTCCTCCTGGTTCCAGGTAGGGGGGACACTGCAGTAAACAAAATAGCCCATGGCCTTGCCCTTGGGGAACCAACCAGTCATTCTTTTCTGAGGATCGCAACGAAGTCTAGACTCAGTTCTTCTATTTGTCTGTTCTACCTTTTAAGCGAGAAAATTATTAGTAGATCAAGTAAAAAATTTATTAGCTCTGCTGCTTTTAGCAGAATGATCTCTGCAGTCGTCTAATTAGTCAAAGGCCCCATCATTATTCGATTTGGTCCTCCGCTGCTGAGGTGTCTCTCCTGGGTCCCATCTTGCAGGCGGTTTGCAGCATAGTCCTCTGAATTCTCTCGCCCGGGCTGCTCCCTGTAGCTCACACGCAGCTTCTTGGAGTGTGTTTATTGCTCCCCGCGTGACAAGCTGTGTGACGATGGGGCTTCCCTTGCTCTACCCTCCAGGCAGAAGGACCCACAGGACTACGAGCAAGCTCCTTTCCTCCTGTGTGTCAGGAAGTAGGTATCAGGGGGCTTAACTGTTTCTGACTCTTCACCTGCTACTTTCCCAGGCTTCCTGGGTACCTCAGCTAGAAAAGTTCTTTCTCTAGAATTGGTGTGTTCAACTTAGTCTTGCAGCATTGGGTGAGTTAAATACTGAGAGGTGTTGTCATTTATAGAGCAGGAATAATGATACTTATCTCATGACGTTGGTGTGAAGAATAGATGAAACCTCTATAAGCACCTGAAGGGCCAGCTGCGAAGCGAGGTCACCACGTAAGGACACATGCCTGTTAGCTCTCTGCCTTTCTGCTCCTGCTCTGCCATGCCTGTCTTCCTCTCGGGCTTCCAGCCTTTTCTGGGCATTTTAACCCTCTGCTTACTTTCACTTTGAAACCTTATTTCAGTGCCTGCTTTTTGAGGCCACTTAAGGAGAGAAGAAAGAACTAAGAAGTATGTCCTAAAAGGTTCACGGTGGCAGCAGACTGTGCTTAGGTGCCCTGGGAGTACAGTCCTAGGAGTTGAGGGAGTACTCTTCATCCACTGACAATCCCCGATTCTCAGTCTCTGCCTCTGGCCAGGGAACGTGGGGGCTCTGCAGCATGGAGACATCCCGCAGACAGGCAGGGCAGCTGGGAAGTGAAGCTCCTGAGACGCCATCTGGGCATTAGTCTGGGTGCCAAACGCTGGTCAGGAAGGGACCCAGGTGTTCTGGATTCAAGATTGCTCCTGATACACTGGCCATTCACAGGGGACACAGACTCACAGAGCTCCTGGCAGAAGATCTGATGGGTGGTGTGGCAGCACTAGGCTCCAAACACACCTCTACAGCCAACTCTCCACCTAATCCAGGGGACCTTGCTACTCACGTGACTACCCACTCTGTAATCCAGCTGCTATAGTTTGGCGCTCCTATGAGGAGACTTATGCGAGCACAAGGGAACCTCACTAGATGCAGTGGCCCAAGAAAGGGAAACCAGATGCCATGGTCCCTGGAGAGGCCTGGCAAGGCTCTAACCAGACAGTAGTGCTGCTAAGAGGTATCCAGACTGCCAAAGACCCAGTGGAGTCTGGAGGACTGGAAAAAAGATTTCAGATTTCATCCTGGGCCTGGGTCACCAATAAGCATGGGGTAGAAAATAGTCCAAAAAGGTTCTCCACTCTGGACAGTGACCGCTAGAGCAGCCAGTAATGCAGTGGCCCTCTGCTAAGGTGAGTAGTACCCACTTCCGTCTGCAGGATGATGTCTGCATGGCAGGTGCTCTCCAGGTTCAGTTGTGCATATGAGCTGAGAACAGGCACCACCAGAGGAGAGAAGAAGTAGGAGAAACTGCAAGCCCAGGGATGATGCTGAGTGAGAAGAAAGGCCAGCTTACTCAAACTCAGACCCATTCCCACCTTCTCTGCTTTTGCTCTTTGGATCATGGCAATTCTCTGTGATCAGCCATGAGACAGAAAAACAACAGTACACGCAATATCTAGAGGGCAAGGATGAGGTTATAACTATTTCTGGCATTCTTACCAAAGTTCTGCCCTTTACTGAATGAATGAAAAAATGATGCTCTGTACTGGGTTGTCTGAGTTGAGCTCAACTGGGAGCCATTTTATTGCTTTCATTGTCTTTACCCTCTGAGAAATAGATTTGTTCCCAGGCCCACAGGGAAGCTCAAGGTGTGCCCATAAAAGTGCTAGCTGGGGCTTGGGTGGGGGAGCTGTGACATCAGAAGAGCCTCTGGAGTTTGGGGGTCCCCTAGCAAGGTCCCTGGGGCTCCTTCCAGAGATGGAATCCCGAGCACAGAACTACCAGCGTGGTTCCGATAGACTGCAGTCCCACCAGAGAATCACGTATGGATTTCCTGGCCTGCAAACATGCATGTGAAGAGGGGTGTATTCCCCTGGTTTTCTTTATGAGTGGTGAGGAAGGCAAACCCTGCCAGTCCCTCAACTAGGGCCACACGGTGTGGACCCCAAGCTCTCTGTTCTCAGAAAGTGGGGCAAGCTCAGGGGCCCACAGGGGAGCTAAAAATAAAGGCCGTCTGTTTCCAATCTCTTGGTGGGAGCCTGAGGGAAGAGATGAGTTGTGGTCTTCCTTGGCCGGGTGGACATCTTGTTTTGATTTGGACCTGGAGCCAGTAAGTCACTTTCTTGCTGCATTTCAGGGTTCTCTGATAAAGCTACTGGTGCCAGGCTAGGAAATAAGGAAGAAGCTGGTGAAAGGGACAAAGTTAGCCCAATCAAGAAGCTGGAACTATGGTTGTAAAACTTTAGAACTCTCAAATTTGAAATTTGTATTTCTCTTTACACAGTGTTATCATTGGCTCCTTTGGCCATATAATGTCATTTAGAAAGAGAGTAGACCTCATCTGTGGGGGATGCATTCCGAGACTTCCAGTGGATGGCTGAAACTGCAGATAGTACAAACCCTCCAGATACTGTTTTTTCCTATATGCACTGTAGATTGCCAAATAATAGCACGGTTAATCTGTCCTTCCATGTTTCATGCTTCAGTGCAACCTTTGCATTATTACTACTTTGGGCTTTGGGGCCCTTATTAAGTAAAGTAAGGGTCACTTGAACTCAAGCACTGCAGTACGGTGCAGCTGCTCAGATGACTGAGATGGCGACAAAGTGACTAACGGATGGGTGGTGTATATAGTGTGGACACACTGAACAAAGGGATGACTCACATCCTGAGTGGGATGGAGCAGGATGGCAGGAGATTTCATCATGCTGCTCAGATGGCACACAATTTATAATTGATGAACTATTTCCGGAAATTTCCTTTTAATAGTTTCTGACTAAGGGTGACTGTGGGTAACCGAAATCAAAAGAAAGGAAAACCTCAGACAAGGGGGACCATGAATAAGGAGGGACAATGGTACTGAAAACCCAAGGGCTTTCGGACAACAGAGCAATCATGTTATGCTGGTGCAAAGGGGTCTGGGAAAGGAGCTGGTGGGCGGCAGTTTTATGTTCTTTGGGACTATGACTCATGCCAGGAGTGAAGCAAGCATGGCTTCTTCTCTCTCCACTTCCTGTTCCCCATATGTCCTCCGAGAGGAGAGTGACCATGCACAGCAAAGGCCTGGTGAGTATGCCTCAGGGACGGGCAGAAGCCCAGAGCAAAAAACACAGTTATGGGACGTAATGGGAGCAAGGCGTTCATTCATTCAGTTAGCCCCCCAATATGTGAAAATGACCTGTTAAGATGGCAGGCACGCCAGAGGATGGGTAAGAAAATGAGCCCAGGGCAAGCTGGATGCAGATTCTGCCCTTAGTTCACCATGCCCCTGCAGACCTCTCTGGGAGGGCAGCTTATTCTCCCAGGAGGTGGGGTTTCCTCTGCTTGATAACCAGGGCCACTTCAAAACTACTCCTCTACCGTCAGATTTTAAAAACGCAATGCTGCTTATTTGATGATTTGATGCTAGATAACGCTTCTTCTGCACTTTTTGGTCTATGTCATTTATCGACTCTCTGGTTGCTGAAAACCATGGCATTGAATCTCACTCTGCTCCACGTCCTGCCAGCAACCCAAGTGACCGCAGCATCCAGCCCAACGACGGCTTCCCTCCAGATCGCCAGCTATGTTCTACCTGCCCACAGGAAATGCGTCGCTCATTCTCCACACAGCTCTTTCCCGTGTTAGCCCCTCTCCTCACACATCCTTCCTCTCATCCCTTCCCTTTAAACAGGTCTTGCCTCTGCATTCCAGAGAAAGTGATGGTCACCTGCCTCTCCGTGCTCTGCACACACATGGCTCACAAAGTTGTTCACGTCCTTACGCATGCTCGTCTCTGCCTCTCCATCCCTCTGGGGTAGAAAGCAACTTTCTGGCTGTTAGAGCTAATGCTGTGGGCGGGCAGTGAGCTGTCCCAGTCAGCCTCCTCAAGGACTTTGCTCCATCAGCATCCTTGTGTCATCAGCTGACAGCTTTTGCAACCTCTCCGTCTCTCCTACTCTCTCCCAGGCTCCTGATCTTTAAAGACAAACACAACTCTCTTGACCCCGCATCCTTCTGTTGTTGTTGCCTCCCTTTCTTTGTAGCTAAGCTTCTTAAACACAGTTTACATGGGTCCCTTCACTCCCTTGCTTTCCTTTCTCAGCATCATCTCTGTTTCCAACAGTAAAATGGCACATCAAGGCACCAGTGGCCTCCGTGGCTAAATCTGGCAGGTGTTCCTCAGTCTTTGAAGAGCCAAGTTTTTGCCCAGTCTCTGAAGCATCTGACATTGCTGAGAACAGCCCCCCTCCCTTGTTGAAATCTGATTCTCTCTTAGCTTCTGGGAAGTAATCCTTTCCTGGTTTTGCGCCCTGCCTTACCAATCTTGCTTCACATTTCTCCTGGCTCCTCTGCTTTATATGGAACCCAAAAGGCGTCACTCCCCACTGCTTCTCTCCTTCCACTCCACACAGTCCCAGGACCTGTAGATCATGCCAAGGTTGGACTCCAGACCTTCTTCGGGTGCTAAGCTTGGCATGTCCAGCTCTTTATCCAGTATCTCCATTCACCCGACACCTCAAATCCAGCCTATCCGAAATAAGGCTTACTGCTTTCCATCCCCACATCTCCTGTTCTTCTCAAGCTTCCCTTCCAGTGACCCAAGCAGGGGACCAAAGGGCTCTCTGACTTGTTACTGCTTACCACCTGCTGCTCCTACTGCTGTATGTGTCAACTGTATGGAATCTTCACACCAGCCTGGAGAGGTGGCTCTATTGTTATACTTTATTCAGAGACAAAGAAAGTGAAACATGGAGGGATTAAATCACTCACTCAAGGTTATATGCCTAATAAGTGCCAGATATGGTTTGAATCATAAACAAACCCCAAAGGTTCACACACTAAAGGCTTAGTCCCCAGCGTGTGGCACCCTTGGGAGGAGGTTGGACCTTTAGGAGGCAGGGCCTAGTGGAAGGAAGTTAGGTCACTGGGGACACAGAAGGGATACTGCAACCCTGACTCCTTCCTCTTCTCTTTGCTTCCCAGCCTCTGTGAGGTGTGCAGCTTTGCTGTGTCACACGCTCCCTGCCACGATATTCTATCTTGCCAAGGTCCCAAAGCAACAGGCCAAGCAACCATGGAGTGAAACTCTGAAACTGTGAGCCAAAATAAACTTTTTGTCCTTGTAAATGTTTTCCCTCAGGTATTTTATCACAGCGATGGAAAGCTGACTAACGCAGTGGTCGGCCTGGGATTTGAACCCAGAGAGCTGGCACCAGAGTCTGGGCTCCTCCCCAGTAACCACACTGCCTGGCAGTAACAAAGCCTGTGGATTCCACTTCCCTAACAGTGCCTTCAACACCACTGTCCCCCTGGAACACTGCATCCGGAAGGTCTGGCTGGGTTTTGCCTTCTCTCCTTACAATTAACAAATGATTATAGGTCCCCAAATCCTTCAGGATAAAGTCAGAGTCCTTAGAAGGTTTAGAAAGGCTTGTGGAATTTTTTTGCACACTCCCCTGGCCTCATTCCTTGCCTTTCCCTGTTACCTACCAGCACAACAGAATTATGGTGGCCATATAATTTATCACACTAAGTGGGATCGTCTGAGAGTGAACAAGGAACAATTTACAATTAAGCTGGACCAATAGGCAAAAATCAGGACAGCCCCAGACACATGAGGATACAGCCAGTCTACCCACCATCCCTTTAGGTTGAAATACTCCCTGTCCTCCACACATGCTGTGTTCTTTCACCCCTGGGCCTCTGAACACACAGTTCTCTCTGCCAGAAAAAGCCCATTTATCCTCTTTGAGGAGCACTTCCCTGATGTCACTTCCCCTGGGTTACATAAGATACCTCTCTTCCGTGCCCTCATGACACTCTGCTGTCGCTCCTGCTAAGAGAACAGCAGCCAATGTGACCGGTGGTGGGGTGGGTTGAGGTGGGGGACACAGCAACACAGCAGATAAGCATCAAGGCAATGGAATGAGTCTGCGGGGAGTTGTGTGTCTCGATTTATTATGCTACTCAGCTACTTTATGGCTCCCTTTCCCTGTAAAATTTCTTATGAAGCAGGTTTACATGAAACCTGCCAGTTAACATTTATTAAGCATTCACCATTATCATTTATTGAGCATTTACTACATACCAGGCTTTACTGAGCACTCATATGTCGTGAGTCATGTGATTCACAGTAGTTCTGTGAAGCACATATTATCATTTTAATTTCACAACTGGAGAATCTGAATCTCAAAGAAGCTACCTGCCTTGGGTAATAAGCAGCACTGCTGAGTGCTGCCCCCACACTTGCAAACAGGCCCTCTGGACCCACAACACACACGGCACCTTGTTTTCCTTCCAGGACTGAGCTGCCTGAGGGCAGAGATGGCACCTTCTGCTTCTGCGTCCTCAGCCCAAGCCCGTGTCTGGCCCAGTCCTGCTGCCTCTTACCGAATGAAGGAGGGCGTTCTTGGAGATGGAGGAGTGCTGTCAGGCAGACGGGGCTTATGGGCAGGCAGGGACAGAAGCAGAAGGTGCTTTCCACCAGGAATGGGTGAAGAGACAGCTGATAGTGCTTTGCCTTCTAAAATTCGGGTTTAAAAAATTTATTTATTGGGGAGGAGGGAGGAAAAGAGTATATGTTCTCATGAAAGCAAACATCTTCTAACCATTTCCATGTTCTTTTCTGGAGTAACAGCTACAGGACGGGCAGCCCAGGGTGCCACAGGCCTTCCGCGAGCACGTACGGTAACTGAGCAACCATTCAGACGTATGTGTGTGTGTGCGTGTGTGTGTGCGTGTGTGTGTGTGTGTAAGATGATGTAGGTGGGGATGGCATATCAGTCCCTATTTCTGAGGCTAAACAGCAGCAAATTAACAAAAAAAATTCCTTCCAGGCCTCATACTGCTAAAGAGTAAATATAATTATCCTTAATCAATACGAGCCCTTCAGCAGTAGCTAATGGCTGTCCTGGGCTTAACTGTTCACAGCAGTTGGGGTGGGGGACTAAATGCTCCACTTTCCCTCCTTCAGGGCAGGGTGTCCAGGAGCTGGGGCAGGATCCCCAAGTCAGCAGAGGGGAAAGTCAGAGGGAAAGTTGGGCTAGGAGAAGGTCATGTAATTTGCCCTAGATTGGTGGACCTGGCTGACAAGGCCTAGGGCCACCTTCTTCCCTTCCGTGGGCCCTTCTGCAGGCCCCTGAGAGGTGAAGGGAGACAAGGACCAAGAAGCTCTTCTCTGGCTGTCTCATATCTTTGAAGGTAGCCTATGTCTCTTGAGCACCTACTCCAAGCACAGGGGAGGTTACAGGTGACAGACGACAGCTTGTGCTCAGCTCTAGCTCTGAGGTCAGGGTTTTCTGTGACACAAAGGGGATGCCACAAAGGAAAGTGGTCATGTCCTGTGGTCCTCAGCAGACAGAGGCTGACTGAGATTCAGGACCTGAAGTCAGGGCTCAGTCTGTGCTGTGTGGGTGCGGGTGTTCCTGACTCAGGGTCCTAATGGCGCTCGGAGGGGTGTGGCTGTGCATGCGCGTCTAGGGACCATCTTCGCTACTCCCCAGGGTCCAGTGGAGCTGCATGTAGTGAGGGCTGTGTGGGTTATCTGCTCCTTCCTAGGTGCTTAACTCCCTTCCCAGCCTCCTCTCCTGGCTGCCCATCTCTGCCCTGGGGGGACTCTTGGGTGTCTGTATAGCTGCAAAAAATAGACTCATGCACTCTGAAACCAAACCAAAAGGCTCCAGGGTCCCTGTGTTTCATCCCCCAGGTGCTGCACAATCCCCCAGTGTTCGGCTTCCAGGCAGTTTGGGGTAGTCCTTGGGCCTCAGCAGGCAGAGGTCCAGGCTCCGCCCCTTCTGCCTTCTGACACAGCTGAGTGAAGTACTTCACTTGCCCCTGACTGTTCCTGTCTGTAGGACATGGGCAGAGAGAGTTCCAGCTCTGTAGGCGTACTGTGAGGATGGAATGAGGTGTGGAGAATGACGCTGGGACACAGCATGCACTTTCCATAGGAAGCAAGACTCGCCCCCATGCTCTTCCCTTCTCCCGTTTTCCTGTCTTCAGTCTGGCCTCCTGTTCTTCCCACTTGCCCTTCCTTCCCTCCTCTCCATTTCCACTATCCCTTTCCACACCCCTCTCTCTGCCCACCACGTGCTTTCTGCAGCTCTCTCCTCCTCAAGATAGAGGCCACAGGAAGGGCAGGCAGCAACTGGTGCTCCTGCTTGCTGTCTAGGCTGGCCAGGCGCAAGCCACTGCGGAGCCTGGCGTTGCATCGATTGGCTGATTGGGGTTGAACGCTGTCTGGACACGGCAAACCTCCCCAAATGGGGGTTGCTTGCTACAGTATTGTCAAGGCCTCCTCATTGACTCTCAGCACCTATTTCCTTCTCCCCAGGGAGCAGAAGACAGAGGCCTGACCTGGCAAGCCACCAGCCATGTGGTGGCACCCAGCATCCATGCCCAGACTCCAGGAACCAGTGAGGAGGGGCTGAGACAAGAGGCCAAGCTTGGGGCTCCCACCCCAAGGGGGAGGAGGAAGGCTGGCTTCCTTCCTCAGTTCTGCTGGGGGTCTCCTCCTCTTCCCCAGGCCTCATGGAACCTCACCTCTCACAAGGAACTCCTGGCCAGTGCCCCGGCCCCTCCCCTGTGGGCAGGGCTACCTGTAGGGCAGTCTCAGGCCAAGCTCTGGGATGCCTATTTTTAGATAGGGGAAGCAGAGGTGTCCGAATCAAGCACCAAGAAGCTCAGCCTCAAGCCATTGTGTACAACGATGCAGGCTCTAGGGGCTGAAATCTGTGTGGCTGCCCCCGAGGAGAGGGGGAAACACCTTTTCTAATTCACACAGACACATAGAGCCCAGCCAGACCCTGTTCAGTTTAGAGTCTTTCTACTTGGCAGCCTGGTTCCCTGCATGGAACAGTTTCACCTGGGACTAGGCTCCTTCTCTGATCCCTCAGTCTGTTCTTTTGGGACCTGAGTTCCTGCCTGTGCTCCAGCCTGCTTGTTACAGGGTTCCTGAGCTGAGCTGCAGCACCCTCATTGTGGGCCCTTCACACCTTCTGCGGCATCTCCCTGCTGAGTCAGCTTTTGATTTTCTTAAGGCAAGAGGCAAAGGGGAGTCTACCTTCTCGCCTAAGGAGCCCACCAGAGATCCCACAACTCATCAGACACCTCGCAGTGTTCCTTCCTGCTGCACATCAGCACTGTTAACTGTTGTCTTTGTTTCTGCAGAGCTGGCAGATGTCAGTGCCCAGCCCCTGCCTGAGAATGTCATCCTTCCTGGTCCAGTCCTAATGGGCCCCACACAATTTCAAATCTCCTGGCTCTGTTGTTGGCCTGTTCTCCACTCCCTGATTAGAGAAGCCCAAACTGCCTGAGTGCTAAGAATAGCAGCATCATCAGTGACTAAACCTGACAGACAGCACCCTGTCCCCCACCCCCTCATCCCAGTGTGCCTGGAGGCGCATCCCTGGAGTCTGCTCCCTCAGGAATCACTGGAGGCTGCAGCACCATCTGGCGACCCTCACGGCTGACCTGCAGGCCGCCCTCCCTTTGACACGGGCCTGCAGCATCTTCTGGAGGAGGGCACACCCGGTGCAGGGCTTTGTCACAGTTGCTCAGGAGCTCTGGACAAAGAGACCAGGTCACAGCCAGGGCATGGACAGAAGCTTCGGGCGAGACAGAGGCAAGGCGCTGTGAGCTGAGGGCCTTCCGATGGTTGCGATGTGGCTGGTTTGGTAGCTGGCTGCTGGGAGCCACTGGGCCGGGTGACTTTCTCATGTTCATCTTCAACTTAGAGTAGTCCCATGTTAGGAGAGTGACCTGTGACATTGCTGGAGGCAGAAGAAGGCTGGCTTCATGTCCGAAGGCCCACATGTCACAGCCGCATAAGTGCAAGTGACAGTTACTAAGACTGAACTGAGTGTGTTTCTCATATGCAGAGAAACTCTGGATGGAGTTTATTCTCTGTAACCAGGATTTGGCACTTGGAAGGGTTTTGTTTTTTTTTTTGTGCCGGGGATTGAACTCAGGGCCTTGTGCTTGCTAAGCAGGCACTCTAATCACTGAGCTAAATCCCCAGCCCCTAACTTGGGAGGTTTATCTTCAACCTTGGGATGCCTTGCATGTCTCTCATTTGTGTTTTTGTGGAGCTCCTATATGGTCCAACTGTTAATCTCCCTATAATTATTGCTAGTGAACTTAAAGCACACGTCCTGCCATTTTCTATCTGAAAACTCCTAATCATCCTTTAAAACCCAAGTGAGTCATAACCTTCCCTCCAAAGTCTTCCATGAGCTGCTATTCTTCCTATGCCATGTAAATAGTTACTCCTTTCTCTCTGTACAGTGAAAAGGCTCTTCTTGTGATAGGCATATTCCAGGCTTACAGTGTGTTTTGTTTGTCTGTTCCCCCTCTACAGCAGGGCAGAAATAGTGCCTGGTCATCTTCGGAGTCTAGCACAGTACCTAGCATACAGTAGGTGTTTAAAAAATGCTTACCATGTAAATGAACGCCACGGAACTCTTTCACCTGCAACCCAGGCTCCTGGAGACTAAGGACTTCTAACAGCCAGGACTGTCTAACGCTGTGCACAGAAGCGCTCGCATACTTCTGTGCAGTAAGAAGCGTCACTATTCCCATTCTGCTGCCAAACTCATCTGAACTCAATGAAAACCTCAACGTCTCATCTCCAGCTCCTCCCGCCAGACTCAGTCACCCCGGCTCTGTTCGAGCCTCTGCAAACATGCCCGCATCACAGTATTCATTCTGCGGCATCGCGGCCGTTTGTTTACATATCCGTCTTCTACACTAGACATGCGCTGCACAGGGAGAAGCGGCTTCTCGGTCTTCGTCTCTGGCAGGGCACCTGGCAGGATGCGGGCTCCCTGCCTGTGTGGGGAGTGAATCGCCACCGGAGGGCTGCGCGCAGCTGGGTGGGGCCCTGGAATGAGACTGATGTGGCTGCAGCTCCGGTTCCTCTTGGAAGAGCCTCGCCAGAGCCGCCATTCTTGCGCTGAGGACAACTGAGTTGACAAAGATGGCCAAGCCGTTGGCTGGCTCCAGACAGCCTCCTCTCGTTCCTGCCCTCGAGCGTCTAGGAGTATTTGACCTATCGATCTCTCCAGTTGCCACATCTGGGCAACCGAGTATTTGTGGAGGTCACAGAATATATGTGGGTCATGGGCTCGATGTCCACTTTTGAAGAATAATGGTGCGTTCCTTCGTCCTCTTCTCATCCTAACCATCCCTTGCTCAATATTAATCAGGTGCCTACTATATCTAAGTCCCTGTTTCAGGTGCTAAGAGCCTGAGCGGTCATTGGCTGTCACAACTTGGAAGAAGGCTGGTGGGGACAAGATGGGGAGGGGCTGCATAAGCAAAGCAAGTCTGGAACAGTAAATTACGGACGTCAGGAAAATAGTCTTGACACTTCCGGGCAGTCTACAGCTCTCTGAGGTGCTGCCCGGCAATGTGCCTAGCAGGCCAGGGGTCCTTTCGGGGGGCTAGCTGAGCATGGGGGCCAGCAGCTCAGGCTGCCCGTGCTCAGCAATGGTGTCATCTGCATGTGCCTGGCTTAGAAGGCTTCCAGTCTGGTGCTGGGCTCTGTCTGCAGCACCTTGTCTAAGAGGTAATCATTTTAATAAATATGAATTGTGGGACTCTTGCCTGAGAGCAAAACTGAAATCGAATCTGTAATCCAGACAGAGGGGAGTGCAGCTGCACTGGGTTAATTATGCACACACCAGGCATATGGCAGCGCACCTCCAGACCAAAGGCGGAGAGTGTTCTCTGGGATGCAATTAGTTCCTGTGCATGCATAAAAAATGAGCCAGTGCCTCCAAAAGAAAAATAAAATTACTGAAGTCATAACCTCACACCAGTGTAATTACAATCACTGAGTCTCACCACTTGGCTTAAGTAACATTTATTCATCTGCTGTCGTGCAGGTGGGCCTGCCTAGCAGTGGCCTCCTTTTCAGCTTCGTTCTGCCTGGTTTCCCCCTTTCGCAGCCCCTGCTCTGCCATGGCATCCTCCCCCGCAAAGTCCTGAACACCACTTTGCTTCACCTTGGTCCTCCAGGGTAATTTGACAAGTAGAGCAATAACAGCTCAAAAGCAGTGAGCAGGGTACATGTCTCAGTTACTAAAATACCCGACACCCAAAGTTGGGGGAAGAAATTTGGCTCGCAGTTTGTAGAGGTTTCAGTCTACAATCAGCTGGGTTCAAGGCAGGGTAGCCTGGCAGACAGGCAGAAGGCAGCCAGGTAAGCAAGGGAAGCAAAAAGGACAAACATGAACCTCTTTCTGTCCCTTATATCTTATCCAGGCTACCTGGTTTTAGGGTGGGCAGCACTCCCACCCTTAATCCTAATACCCTTAATCCTAGCATCACATCCTGGATCCCAGCAGAACTATGTCAAGCCGATCAATGGACTAATTTAGTAATCACACACTTTAGATCGCATGAGGCTTTGGCAGGGACATCTAGACACAAACCATAACAGCGTGCTACCTGCATTATCTACAGACCCAAACTGCAATGCTACAAAGTAGGTAATACTATTAACCCCACTTTTCAGGCAGGGAAGGTGAGGCTTGGGATGTCCAGTAAGCTTGCAAGGCTGCCCAGATGGACCAACCCACATGCTTCCCATCATTCTCAGTGGACTTGGACACGGAACCCCAGTTTCAAATTTCCAGCAGTGGCACTCTGGGCAGGTCATTTCATCTTTCTGAGTCAGTTCACCTTCGCTCTCTGGAAAGATGTGATAACAGAACTTACCTTCAGGGTTGTTCTGCCAAGGGGGATTAAGTGGAATCTTTTATGTAAATGGGATGGAAAGAAGAGCAAACTCCCAGGCTGTGGCTGGGCAGAAATGCACAATGACAGAATCTGGCTCTGGAATAAGAACTATCTGGGGTCAAAGCCCCTCATTTCTCCAGTCTTCTCCTCCCTTCCTTCATCTCTTTGCTCAGCTGTCACCTGGTCAGGAGCCTGTCCTGAGATCCTACTCTGGTCACAGTGCCCATCCCTGGCACTCCGTGGCATTATTCTTTGCTTTCTATTTCTCCTGACGCCACCTTTTCACACACTATGCTTATTCCTGTGTACCACCTCTATGCCCCACGGGAGCTAAGCTGCATGTGGGCACGGATGGTTATCGGCACCGTTACTGCTATATTCCCAGCACCAAGGACAGTGCCTGGCACTTAGTAGGTACTCGATAAATATTTGTGAATGAATGACTACATGACTAACCTCAACAAACCTCAGTTTCCCCATCTGTAAAATACCACATTCTTGGGTTCTTATGTAGATTACAGGACTTGGTACTTGCTCGAAACATGATGGCTATGAGATAAGACTTTGGTTATTTGTCATTCACCACTGTAACTCCAGTGCTCAGCACAGTGACTGGTGTCAGGCAGACGTTCACTGAAGAGTGCTGAATGGACTCTGGTTTGATGGTTCTTTGAGTCTAAAGAGGTACAAATCTGTTGGAACCGGAGAACTGTGATGTTCCTATAGGTCGGACTCTAGCCCGAGAGGGCGGCAGCTGTGTGCCGGGTACTTACAGCAGGGCCACTTGCCAAGGCAGGCACCAGGCGGCTCACTCTATTTGGGAGGCTGGGGTTGGGCACACCAGACAAGGTAGAAGATGCCCAGATAAATTTGAGTTTCAGATAAATACAAAAACATTTTTAATGCAATTATGTTTCGTGCAATATTTGGGAGATACTTACACTAAAGAAAAATCTGCCATCCTGTATTTTTATTTATTAAATCTGGAACATTAGCTGGAGGATGTATTTTCAGGGCATCCCAAGAAGATGGAGGCATCAGAAGAGCCCACGGACTGCAGCCACATCTCTGCCTCTCCTGTGGCCAGGGGTGCTTAGCTAGGGACTTTGGCGAGCTTCGAGGCACAGTGAAGGCCAGAGAAGCACGAGGTGTAGGCAGTGTGGTGGCTGTCCGGTAGAGGGGTCTGAGGGTGTGAAGAAGAGGCACCAAGTGAGGCAGTGACCTGTGCCACTGGGCAGGGGCTGGTGCTCTGGGGAGTGGGCGCAATGGGTGAGAATGCAGATGCCTTCTCTGTGGCGAAGACATCCCAGCTCTTTGTTGTGTTATTAAAAATCTTCCACATTTCCAAGTGCCATCATTAATCTCAGAGTAGGTGTCCCTTCCCCTGGAGAGATGAGGGGATTTAAGACTGAGTTTCGAAAGTACTGCCTGCATTGCCCTGTAGTTTCTGGGCTGACCTGGAGCTTCATCTCTGGCTGCCGTATTTTGTCCTGCAGCCTTTGTGCTCAGCCCACTATGCCCTGCCTCCATCCCGGCCCAGCTAACTGCTCTCAACATCTCTTGGAGCAACTGTGCCAAGCCGAGAGCCTTTCGTTCTACTGGGAAGTTAGGTAAGGTCAAACCTGGACTGAAACCCCAGAACAGGAGATGTACCCCTACCCCAGCCCAGCCCAGGTCCAAGCCTGGGCTGCTCCTCAATCCTGTAGCGGCCCAGGATGCCAAGTCGGGCACCCTCCAGGCCTCTCCAGGCCCACCTGATCCCTGCATTAGGGGCAGGCCTGCTTGTCTCCCTCCTGAGTATTAGAGTTCCTGGTGCCTGTTATCCAAACTAATCTTACCCCCCTCCGAGGGTCAGGGAGGCGTGTTCCAGCAAGTGAAACCCAGAGGTGACTCTAATCACCAGCCTGTAATTACTTTTCACACTCTGCTTATATCTTGATGGTCCTCCTCAGCAGAGTGTGTGTCTTATGCTAATGGCCACATAGTGGGTTGGTGCCGGAATGCTGAGGACGGATCTTCCACAGCAAGAAGGCTGCTGGGACCTTCTTTCAAACTGAGAATTTTGGAGCTTTGAGGTAGGGATCTTTGTGCAATGGGCCAGAGTATGCATCTTCTCCGTATGGGTCTAGGAGAACCATCCCTCTCCTCTTAGACTTTTCCCATATCCTCTGGTTGCATCTGCACTCAATCAGGGCAATGGGGGTGATGGGGGACACCTGCTGTTTCCAACTGGAGCAGTGATGCTGAACCTTTCAGAGATGAGTGCCCAAGCTGCAACCCAAAACCCACTTATTTATTGCAATGTGCCAACAGTGCAATTAAACCTAAAAACTGAGGTTTTAGTTTAGAAAAAACAACTCACACATTAACATCTTTTGTCTTAAAAGAAAAACAAGTAACATGTGCTCCATAGCTTCACCAACACTGAACTAGAGGCTAAAGGATGAGTGGAGGGGTGGTACCAAAACCCAGGAAAAGAGAATCATGTGGAAAGGGCCCGAGAGAAGAGCTGTGGCCTTCAGTTTTGAGACAGAGCCAGTCCGAGGTGACCCACAGGGAGGCAGCCAAGTGAACACACGGCCTCACTCTCGTCCATCCCTCCCTCCCTCCAACCTTGCCAGGGCTCTCCCCTGGCCAAACTCAGCCAGAAGCCAGCTGGAGAGGGATGGAGGTCAACCTGGCAGAGGCTCCTCTGGCACCTGCCCCACAAGCTTTCTCTGAGGGCACCTAAAGTGGTCACATCCATACTCTGCACCTACCTTGGGATGAGGAATAAGAGTGAGGAGAGCTGGGGCTTTGTTTTCCTTATTAGATATTGTGAGGGCAAGGAAGGTGTGTGGGTAGATTTTTTCAGAAGTTGCAGAAAAAGAAACACAGGACTTGCTCTGAGAAGCCTCAGAACCTTGTCCTGTGCGACCTTGGTCAAGTCACTCACCCTCTTTAGGTCTGTACTCTTAGCTCTAAAGTAGTACTGCTAACACTGACCACACTGGGCGATTGTGAAGTACGCATGGGAGCATATGAGTGAGAGCTCTCAGTGCAGTGCAGGGCACATAGTAGGTTTGCAGTAAGAGGGACCTGAACCTCAGAAGGCAGCTGGGGGTTGCCTGGTGACCTGGGGTTCCCTCCAGCTCTGGGCTTGCTGTCGGCTGTCTCCCTCAGCCTCTCCGGCCCTCACACAGGTGGATACTGGGTCTCTGGCCACTCTGGGGTCAGCTGTAGGAAGTGAGCTGCCTGCCCCACCTGCTAAAGGCAAATGCTCGCCAGCACCCACCCAGTTTCAGATGCCGGTGTGTCTGCTTACGCCTGTGAGTACTGGCTGGCTTCTTGCCTCAAGTGACTGCACTGCTAGGTGCCAAGGGAGGACGAAGGGGCTGGGGGCCGAGGAGGGAAGGGGCCCTGCAGGATCCTGTGCCCTGGCAGGAAGAGAGGGGAGGGCTCTTCCTGCCCGGAGACCAGCAGCTGCCTGTCCACCTCATTAGCTGGAGCACAGTCAAGGCAGTCAGGAATGGAGGACATCTCATGTTTATTCATGCCGCAGTGACACACTGTCTTTCTGTGCTGGCCACCGTCCCTGGGGGTGGTTTGTGGCCCCTGCCGCTCCTTTAACATTCTGTTCTTCTATCCAGTTCCTGGGTGTGCAGTGGCACCCTCTCATCGGCTCATTTTAAAATGGTAAATGAACATCTGTATAATGTCTTACAGTTTACAAAGCACTTTCCACATCCGTTACTTTGGGGAAGTCTCACAGCAGCCCTGTATGTCTTCCACAATCATCACATCATTTTATGTATGTGCTGGGCTCTGCAGCCCCCTCGAGAGAGAGAGGCAGTCTGTGGGCACAGCCTGGGTGTACAGCGGCAGCAGACAGCCAGGGATGAGCCAGGATATTCTGTATCCGCTTGCTGGATTCGGTTTTGCTGACTGGTGTGGTAGAGACAGGGGATGAACGAAGCGAATGTCTGGGGGCCGATGAAGCAAACATCTCTGGGGTGAGCTGCCTTCTCCTCCCCCCCCCCCAGCTCACCTTTGGGGGCTCCTTTGCCAGCAGTGGTGTAGGGAACAGTGAATACCCATCTCTGGTGGGGTGGGGCGGGGTGGGGTGCTGGCAACCCTCTACTGAAGAAAAGTGTGGCAATGCTCCCTCCTCAGCAGTCTCACGCCTCTGACAGCTGCCTGGCCTGCTGCCTGCTCATCTCTGTTCCCGGCGTGGGGCTGCTGACACCACTAGCCAGGCCGCCTTTTTTGGGAAGGGTCTCCCCAGCTCTGGGTGGACTCGCCTTTCCCTGACCAGCCTGTCTAGAGAGCCCCCACTAGAACTCTCCACCTTCTCACACTTTCCCTAAGAGCATGTATTATACAAGATTTATATGAGATTTTCATTTCTGTACTAATATTTGTGAGTACGTACTATGTACCAGGTGCTTTCACTTAGGTAATTTTAAAAACTCTTTTGGCTCTTCCGGTAATTCTGAGACAGTGTCCTCCATTTCGGAGATGGCGACACTGAGGCTCAGAAGGATGACACGCTCTGCCCAAGGTTGCTGCCTCCCACACTTCAGTGAAGGACAGCTGTAGGCATGCAGCTGCCCAGGTCAGCAGGCCGACATCTCCAGGTCTCCTCTGTCTCAACGCTCCCTGCCGAGGCACGCACTGAATGCGGTCTCAAGTCTTGTCAGCTCTGTCACCAGCATATTTCTTTACTCCAACTAATCCCATCTCCTGTGCCCTTTTCCTGACCACCCTCCCATCCCTTCCTGGGGGCCACCTCACCATCGCCCCTCAGGGTCTTAGTTCTCTCCTCCATAGGACGAGCTGAGTCCAACCAGCTCTGAGCCCAAGTCCTGCCAAAGGCCCACAGAGCCGGGACTGGCTGTTCCCCTCTCCAGGGCTGCACTATGATTGTTGCGGTCCCTCCCTCCATAAACAGTTAAAAATTAAGCTTTACAATTGCACCAGTCTAAAAGACACACAGAATCCTGGCTGGAGTCATTAGTATACATTCATTATTATCACATTCATTTTTTTCTTCTGATTTCAAAAGATTAAAAGTTTCATGGGTCCTGAAAGTACCCCGGGCCCTGCGCACTGTCTTCTGTGCCTGACGGATAATAGGATGCTGCTGCTGCTGAAAGTCCTTCAGTTCCAGGCAGATGGATGGCTGGTGACCCTACTGCAAGGCCTCTGGTGGTCCTGTTCCCCTTTGCCTCTCTGACCTCACTGATTTCTCCCTTCCCTTGGCTGCTTCTACTCCAGACATCTTCACGTACTCATCACCAATCACATTAGGAGCTGCACCTGGAATAAACCACTGGCTGCCTTTCTTCAGATCTTTGCTCAAATGTCACCTTATCCGCAGAGCCTTCTGTGACCACCAGGGCAACAGCTCTCTCCTAGTTTCCCTTCCTTCCTCCTACTCATGTCTGGTTCTTTCAACACAAGTAGCCAGTGACCTTTCAGAAAGGCAGAAAATTTGATCATGTCTGTCTCCTATTTAAAAATGACTCTTGGTTCCCACTGCTTTCAGAAGATCAAAACTAGTATGAGCTACCCAGGCCTGCCACGCTGATGCGGCTCCCCAGGCTACCGCTGGGAGGCAGCTCTTGGCAGGACCCACGTCGCCGACCCTGCTGGGGGGTCCTCTCTTCCTAAGGCCTTGTGAGACGCTCTTGGTCACCTGAGCCTCAGCATTTCCTCCTCTAAGAAGAGAAGAGGCCTTGGCGAGCCAGGGAAGGATTGGGGTTGTTGTCAAGGAGAAGGAAGGGATGGGTAGGATGACTCCACGGACCCCTGTAAGTTTGGGGGTTTTGCTCTCACCCTGAGCCCAGCTCAAAGCACTGGAGAGAGGCACAGGCCCCTGGGGCCCAGTGGGTTGGGGAAGAGGTGCCAGGAATTTTACTTGGCAATATTTGTCTTCTTGACACTGTGGGGGGTTGGGCAGTGTTATGGTTTGTGTCTAGATGTCCCCCCAAAGCCTCATGTGGTAAGAAGTAGCTGGATCTAGAGTGTGTGATTACTAAATTAGTCCACTGATTGGTTTGGCATGGTTCTGCTGGGATCAAGGATGTGACGCTAGGATTAAAGGTATTAAGATTAAGGGCGGGAGTACTGCCCACCCTAAAGACAGGTAGCCTGGCTAAAATATAAGATACAGGAAGAAGCTGGTTAGCAAATTTGCTTGCATTCCTTGCTTACTTTGCTGCCTTCTGCCTGTCTGCCATGCTGCCCTGCCTTGGACCCAGCTGATTGTGGACTGAAACCTCTACAAACTGTGAGCCAAATAAACCTTTCTTCCCCCAACTTTGGGTGTCGGGTATTTTGTCTCAGCAACAAGAGAAAAGTAACTAAGACAGGCAGTGCTTTCCAGAAGTCTGAGGATACAGAATCAGGATCCAGTCAGGACTTGCATCCTTGTGCCACCTATACCCCCGCATGCCTCAGTTTCTCTGGTGGGAAGGGACAGCCAGAGGTCTTCGACACAACACCCTGAAAGCTGAACCCTTTTGAAATGATACAAGCAGTCACATGCAGTCATATACGCCTCATGGTGGTCCAGGGGGCGGTATGTTTGGGGAGACGAAAGCCTGGAGGTCCAACTACTCCAGCCTGCTGATGAGGCACGCCCCCCGCCACCAGGGCCAGTCTGAGCAGATGACCTCACTAGTACAGCTCTGGTATAGCTGAAGGTGACGTAAGTCCCACAGTATTAGGCCCCACCAACAGTAGTTATCGGAAGTGTGCCTGGAAAATGATGGGCACTGAGAAAATGATGGAAAAACTGATGGACAAATTGATTGATTGATTGCGGTACTGAGGATGGAACCCAGGGTGTTGCGTATGCTAGGCAAGTGCTTTGCTACTGTGCTACATTCCCAGCCCTTTGTTTCATTTTTTTAAATATTGGGACAAAGTCTTACTAAACTGAACTTGAGCTCCTCCTACTTCAGCATTCTAAGTGGCTGAGATTGCAGGTATGTAGTAAGATGCCCAAAGAAAAAATGCATTTATTGAGCATCTGCTTAGTGCAAGACAATTTTAATATATTGTTTCATTTAAGCCACACAAAAACTGTAAGGAATAGCCATGCAAACTCTTATTTAACAGATATGGAAATAGAAGCTCAGAATGAATAAGTACAGTACCTTACCAAAGGCCATACAACAACTGAATGTAACCAATACCACCCAACAAATAAAAGCTAGATTTGTCCCCAGATCTATCTGACCTGCTTCTAATGGCTTAGGTAGTTGGTTAGTACTTTTAGGTGGCAAATGAAAATGGCTGCTGACAGGTCTGGGTGAGTCACCTGACTGTCACTCCACCTTTGGAGAAGGGGTGCTCTGGGTGCAGGAGAGGAATGCGGAGTGTGGATTCGGCGCCTCAGCCTTCCCTGCCCCACCCAGGTGGGATTTAGCCTTCTCGGTGCTGCTAATGCATGGCCCGTGCTCCCCAGCTCCCTCCTCAGCCCTCTCTACCCTTGAGCTGTAGCTGTGAAATTGTAATGACAGATCCAGTTCAGTAACCGGGACAAGTCCGGAGTATATCTGCTCAGCAGGGAGGTGACCCCTGTTCTGATCTTGCCCTATGACAGGCGAGCTCTCCTCTTTCATTCAGGCAGCCGGGAAACACCCACTCCTCCAGTAAGCCTCCCTGGGTTGACCGGAAGCTGGTGGTCAGCTGAGGCAGGTCTTGCCATCCACAGGCAGAAGCATCAAGCCCAGATCTTGGCCGGCATCTGTCTCTGTCTTACTGGCTTATTGGATTACTGATGTGACATCTTGTTAAGGTTTAGCTCCCAGTAAGGAAGGCCTCCACGGGTCCCAAGGGAAATTTTTCCAGCAGGAGAGAGATCTGCCAGGGTCAATCTCACCACTTCTCATTTCCAAAGCGTGTCATGGGATAATCCCACCAGCTCTTAGATGGCGGCTAGTTGATGGTGCCTCCTTAAAAGCCAAAGGGCTGAAAGGGGAGGGGGAGAAGTACAGTAGATGGTAGAGATATCGGGGGCAGGGGTCCCTTTAACATGAGAAAGGGAGTTTTCTAGAGGAGGCTCTGCCCAGGCGAGGTCTGGGGATGATGGTGATGACCCCTAAGAACCCAGCTCCACAGTGTGGTCAGAGGCAGTGTGGTGCAGCGCCAGGTCCGAGACGTGGGCACACAGAGGCACTTAGTGTGCCTTCCCTGAGCCCCATCTCAGGAACTTAGAATAACAGCTTCTGATATTGCTTTTAAAGACTTCTCTTTTGCAAATTAGAAACTCAAGACCTGCCCTGGGCCACTGCAGGACTCTGCTTTGGGGCTTGTGGTGGGAACTGGGGGAGGAGAGGCTGCTGGGAGCAAACAAACTGTGCAACTTAATCTCCTTTCTCACGTTTTTCCCAGGCTGGCAGAGCCGGCACAGGGGCGCAGGAGGGCTCTGCAGGGAAGAGGGGCCTGCAGGGCCAGGGCAGACACCAGTGACAAGAGCAATTTATTTCCCAGGCGCAGATTAGACAGCAACCGAGAAATCCTTCCTTATGCCATCCATCAGTGGGCTGCCTCCAGCAGCCTTTGGGGGCTCAGGAAATTTGTCTTGACCGCACTGTTCTGCCACTTCATTTGAGCCCCTGTGGTGCGAATCCTGCCAGAGACCTCCCAAACCAGTAGAAAGAATCCAACCCAAAGATCATCCACAGAGGTGGTACCTCATGAACCACAGTGGCCTCCTCCCCAGCCTGTAGACTGCACAGCCTCCTTGGAGGAGATGAAGCGCTTCTTTACCGGCTGCAGGAGCAGGGCTGTTAGCAGTGCTCAGCTCTGGCTGGAAGGGAGAAATCCGGGAGGCTCAGCCCAGATTTCTCAGATCACAGGGGTTCTCCCTGCCCGCTATGAAAACAGGATGCTGCTGGAAGTACAGTATCAGCTGAAGAGCTGGCAAACTTTTCCTATAAGGGCCGAATAGTAAATATTTGGACTTGCAGGCCACAAGGTCTCTGTCACCACTGCACGGCTCTACTACTGTACTGTAAAGGACACCGTTCACAATACACAAATGAGTGAGCACAGTCACGTTCCAATAAAACTTAATAAAACAAGGTGAATGGCCCAAGGATGAATGCTAATGTCCAAAATCCTTTGGAATTTGGAGAACTTCCAATTGCCTAGCAAGATCTATCAATTCATAATGACACATTTCTTCGATGAAAAATCCTAAACAAAGCAATATGTCCATCGAAATTCTCCCTAAATTCTAACATGGTGAGTCTGTACGGTGTATCGCCAAGTCTCAGAATCCTAGAAATAGGCTTTTTGGTGGATTGGGGCTACTACAATGTCTTTAATTAGTGTTGGGCAGAACCATATAGGAGCTCGACATAGGTTCTGAAGTCATATTTCTTGAGTTCAGTCCCTGCTCTACTTTCTAACTGTATGACTTTAATCTCCCTTGCCTCTGTTTTTTCCTCTTTAAAATGGGGACAGTAACAGTTTAGTCTCATGGGTTTGCTGTGAAACTGAATGAGCTATTAGAGGAAAAGCCTTTGGAAGAGTGCCTGGCATGTGGTCAGTCCTCACACCTAGCTGGTCTCAGACCTTAGTTAACCTTCACTAAACACTGATCTGGCGTTGCTGACCTGGGTTGAAGAAGGAGGGTGAGGTGTGAGAATACTTGCTCCTACTCTAAGTGGTTGTTCCCATTTAGGCACCCTGGCATAGGGCATTCAGGGTTTCTTTTCTGCCTTTGCCCATTTTTATTAGAACAGAACTGGACTAATGATGGCAAAGAGAAGAAGGAAGAGAAAAGATGAGGAAAATACATTTATTGTATTTATGACAATAGGCTGGGCAGGGCTAGGTTGCTTACATATTTTATTTCATAAAATCCACAAAACCACACTACAAGGTAGACATTATTATCCTCATTTTTACAGCCAAAAAAAACAAAAACCAAATAAAACAAAACAAAAACAAACCCCAAAACCATTAAATCTCAGAAGAGATTTGTGAGATGTTCAAGGTCACCAAAACTGCCTAATTACGAGTTCATTCTTTCATCAAATATTTTTCACCAGTTATAGGCCAGACACTGACTACCCTATTTAGGTGACAGAGAAAAAGAAAGTGAGCTCATGATCTAGATGGGGAATAATGAAAATTTAAGTCAATTATTACGGTGGTGTTACAGAGGAAGTTTGGGGAAGTAAAACAGCTTCTCCAAAGAAGTGACACTTCTTCTGATTCCTGAAGGATGACTATGTCTCCTGGGAGAACAAAGGGGAAAGCATATTCCAAGGAGAAGTAACATCACACGCAGATACACGGAGGCATTAAATAACATCATGCTTTGGAAGAGTCATTCATTTGCTCTGGCAGGATCACAAGGGCAAGTGTGGGGCAGTAAGGTTGGAGAAGCAGGTTGCCCGGGACTCAAGGAGGTCAGGATGGAGAGTTTGAGCCTGATCCTGCATGGGCTGGGGAGACATTTTGAGTTTTAAGCAGGGTAGCAGCAGAATGAAACTGTGTTTTAGCAACAACGTGGATGTTAAACTGGAAAGTGAACAAGGCAGGATGCAAGGAGACCATCTCACAGACAACCAAAATAATTTGGGGGAAAAATGATGCGAAGGTTACCTGAAAAGTGGCAGTGGGGATACGAATGGGGAGACTAATTTGAGAGGCGCTGACAAGGTAGGGGTGGGCTGGACTTTGTGACCAGAATCAGGGGTGAAATGAGGAGGAAGGAGCGGAGTCTACGATGACTCGGAGCCTGCCTTTGGCTGAGATGAGTGCGGGAAGGGGAGCAGGGTTTTACTTACTGTGAATGAACTGCACTTGGGTCATGCTGAGGAATGTCAGCACGGGAGTCAGAGGTGGCAGACGGGTGGGGGTCTGGATGCTGGGTCAGGGGAAAGAGAGTAATACACACTTTTCCCCCAGCCTCACCTGGCGCTCACTGGCAAGAGCTGGGAAACAGCACCATCGCCGGGCCTGGAGAACCGACTGTGGGAGGATGGTGGCGGGTGCTCCCGAGGTTGCTCTCTGTGGGGTGGCCTCTACATTTGTTCTGGGGGAGAGTCCTGAGGTGGGGGACACCAGAGGGGAGAATTTCCCCTCTTTAAGAATCAGTTTAGTGTGAACAACTTTCGTATTCCTTCCTTTCCAGGAAAATGTAAATTCTGATAATTATTCTGTGATTCAGTTATCTGGCTTTTTAAGGGCCAAAGGAAGTACCGTAAGCAAAGATGAGCCAATACCCAGCCTTCCTTTCATGTAATGTGAAAATATCCTCCTGCCTCCCTCCATCCCTCCAGGCATTGACTCCTCCTCGATGCTGCTTCATCTTTGCTGCTACTAGAATAGTTCCTGGGGCTACAGATGGCATCTCAGGAGAAATTCCTAACTCAAGAAGGTCAGACAGTTTCCCAAATTGTGCCCTTCAGATTGACTCACTGAGGCTTCCCAGCCTTCACTGCACAGAAGGGCATACAGGAGGAAGGGGCAAAGACTTTCTGAGGAATATTACAATGGTGTATATGTTTGTTTGCATGTATGTGTGAGTGCATGTGTGGCAATGGGGGAGGAGGGGAGGGGATGGAAAGGTGAGGGAGATAATAGAGTGAGGCAGATATAGTCAGGAAGCAACAGAGAGAACATTCACACACAAGGGAGGCACAAGCAAGAGGCAAGAAATGGAAACGAAATATGGGGTGATGGTGATGGGGCAGGCATGTACGCGGAAGAGACAGAAATTCAATGAGCCGATCTTCCCCTTGGTCAGAGTGTCCTTGGCCATGGTGCTGAACTATAAGTTGACTACTGGTAAGGATGCGAGAACCATGCTATGAATTTATTATATTCACCAGGTTTCTTATTAATTATTGAGAACCCACTGTATGCCAGATGTTGTAACGCTTGCTTTTATACATCTTATTTAATCACATAATAGCTTCCTAATACAACGATTCAAAGCAGATCTTGCCTTCAGTTATTCAAACCAAATTATAGTAGAGGCCAGGTACTGACCTTATGAGAACCTTAAAAGTAGGCAAGAGAAGAGGGGAGAGAGCTGGTCTCTGGTTATATTTAAATGAAGGCCAAAGGGATCAAGGTTATAGAGTGATATAGTATGGATCTTGTCAGGACCTCTCCCACCAGATTACTGCAGGTCTGTGCCAACAGGGGAAAGAGTCCTGTGCATTTTAGATAAAATGATAAATTAGATCTTTAATAAAAGAACATAAGAACAGTGATGTGTACAAAGCAGAATGCTTCATAGTGGACATTCTAGCAACTCTAATCCATCCCAACTATGTTGCTACCGTTCAACAGTTTTAGACTCCTTTTTCTGGTATTTCCTTAAATACCTTTATTTAGATGTATTCAATTGTGAAACCTCTTAATTTTGCAGGTGGAGATTTGTTTTTTGGTATTGGGGATCGAACTCAGGGTCTTGCACTTGTTAGGCAAGCACTCTACCATTTGAGCTAAATCCCCAACTCGGAAATTATTTTTTTAATACAATGTTTCTGACCATTTTACTTTTAGCTTTAAATTACTTAATGGGCTTTATTTTTCAGGGCAGTTTTAGATTCATAGTAAAACTGAACCAATATCATTATTTTCTGTGTGTTTCTGTGCTTCTTTTATTTTTGTTTAAACACACATGTGCACACACACACACACACACACACACACACACTCATACCCATGGTAGCTGAGAAGCTGGACAGTTCTATTTGGAGTAAAAAATAAGATGTGATTCTAATGTATTTAAGGATGACTATCCTATTTGATTCCTCAATAGGGTCTAATGCCACTTCCAGAGGAAGGAAGCACTGTACAACCAGTCAGTGTGTCTGCGACACTGTGCCCACACAGAGAAAGCATGGCACAGATTAAAAATGCTGCCTCCCAAGGATGCCCTCTGAATGACATCGCCATTTCCGAAATGTGCATCGTGGAACGAGTCCTTTGTGTGCTAATTTCCAAAATCGTTGCTTTTAAGTTCTGACTCTGCCACTTAGTCACCTGTGTGACCCTAAATTTTCTAACTTCTCTGCGCCTCTTTCATCTATGGAAAGGAGATAAGACTAGTTGCTAATGAGTTCATGCCAGTAAAATGTTCTTAGAACAATGTCTGGTCCTTAGTAGGCCCTCAGTTGATAGTGGCTTTCAAAGTAGAAAAGGCTGAGAGTTAAGGTGTGGTCATAGCTTGGTTCAAATTCTGGCATCAGTAGGTCTCGATATGTATTTGTTACTCAAAACAGAACTAAATATAGCCCCGTTAGGAACTGGAGGGCTTGCTTTAGGATTTACCGAAAACAGAAAACTTTCTTGGATAGATTTCTAGGATCAACGAGTTCTGGGTATTTTCTGAATCTGCCGAATACCACAACCAATCCTGGATCATAACTGGTGTGAGACTGTGGAGCTGGAAGGCAAACCAGCCTTGGAATCCTTTTGGGGCACACTTTCCCCTCAGGGGAGACCTCTTACCTCCATTCCCACGCAGTGGGGTGGGGGAGGCTGAGGGTCTGTGCTCTCCATGGAGCTCCTCTGCTCCTAATGGGAAGTGGGTCTCACTAAAAGATTTACTTATGAGACTTATTCTCCCCTTCCTAGGCTGATCTGCACCTCTAAGAAGGAAAAGTTTTAAACGTTTAAAGACCAGATTTTCCAGGCTCCTTGACAGAGTTGAGTAGGAGAATTTGGGGTTGTCTGGAAGAGCTCTGGAGAAGCCCCCTGGGCAGAGTGGAAGCCCTAGAGCTACATAAGGCAGAATGTTTTGTGGGCGAGAGCACAGCGCTGGCATCAGACAGACCTCAGCTCCAGTTCTGGTTCCAGTGTGCACAAACCGGATGACCTCAAGGAATCTCGAGGTCACAGTGCCTCATCTATCAAACAGGGATAATCCTAGCACTTACCTCACTGAGGTGGTCTAAGATTTCGATGAAATAAAGCCCATGAAGCACTTAGCAGAGTGCCTGGCACACTAAGCACTCAAATTGGTTGCTATTATTATTTTAAGCAGCTGATGATAATAGCTACCATTTATTAAGCACTTACTATTTGCCAAACACTGCTAAAGTGCTGTTTATCTATATTTTATTTAAATTCTACAATAGCCCTTTGAAGTATCCCCATTTTACAGTTGAAGAGACTGACACCAGGAAATTTAAGTGTTTTTGTCCCATAGTCATCCAAATGGAAAATGGTGAGCCAGGATTTGAACCCAGGATACCTTGGCCCTAAAGACTGTGCTCTAACGTGCCATACTGTACCTCCTTCCACACCCCAACCCTGCAACAGGCCTGCTCACTGCAGGGACACCAGAGTGTAAGCCAAAGTCAGAACCCTTTTTCTGCCTTCTTTTTCCCTATCAGAATGTTTCTTCTCCAAAGTCTACTTTATAGACTTCAGGCCTTTTAAAATTGAGCTCATGAGACAGAGAACTATATAAGCTGTTAGAATTATGGGGCAGAGCCAGAGCTCCTGGGCTCCCTCCTTGAGCCTCCAGGAATCCTAGCCGGGGGCTTGCTTCTAGATTTCACTCCATTTTTGTCCACCAGCCTGACCTCGCTCCTTCTGTCATAATGTCGCCTCACCCTCTTGTACCCAAGAGCCACAACAGGGTAAGGTCTACAGTCACCTCACATGTTTTAGTCCACATACTCCTCCAGATTTTGTAGTTCCTGTTTACAGTCTAGAAATGGAGAAATAGAAGCTAGCACCAAAAATGAACAAAGATCAATGAGGGGCTGGCAAGCAGAGCTGGGACTAGAGCTCACATTTTGTGACTCCAAGTCTTGGACTACTCTCCTCCATCTCCAGTCCCCTGTGAGAGGCCATCTGCACACAGAATGGGCACAGCTGGGTGATGGTTGGGGATGTCACGGGTGGCTCAGAGCTCAAGGCTCCAAGTGGCCCCTTTCCTTAAGGCTTAGTCAGAAGAGAAGAAAGGAGTGAAGCCAACCTGGGGCACCCCCCCACAGCCCAGGTTCACACACACTGTCCTGTGTGAGAGCAGTGCAGGGGTGCTTGGGCCTGCTTTTCTACACAGGAACCCTGGAATCTGGGACACTTGCTGTGCAGCCAGCAAGCGGTGGATCCAGGTTTGGGATTCGCATCAGATGAAGTCTGTATGCGTGTATGTGTGAGTGTGAGGTTGGGTGTACTGCCTCCCAATGACTCTTGGGATATTCTAGTGCTGGCCTTGGTGTTCCCTTGAGGCCTCCACAGCAGCCAGGTGGCACCTGCTCTTCCAAGGTCTGAGCATCAGCTCCTTTGAGGACAGGGCTCTAACTCTTTTGTCCTCTCGGCCCTAACACTGGTGGCCACTTCCTGCATTTATTATCTCTGGATTACTCTGGTGTTTCTTTTTTGCTGCTCCAGTCTTCCACTCGGAAGGAAATCAACACCTTGTGTTAAATCTCCTCTCTTTGAAATACTTAGGATGGCCTCTTTTTCCCTGCCTGGTCCTGACTACTGTGGAACTCAGATTGGGTAGCTTGTTCCTAGAGAATGTTTTCATAATCGTTAGTGTCTTGGGTAGTTTTAGGAAGTTCAAGCACTATCAGGCAAGATCACAGAAGTCACTTATGTTATTTCACCCCAGCCCCAACTAAATTAATGTCTCACAAACAGCATTTTACAATTTTCTAGCAGACCATGAATCTTACAGTGTAGATGGTCAGGGTGGAATCCCTGACAGAAGGCCCTGGGCACAGTGGATAGCGAGCTGCCTGTTCTCTTGCTCTGTTGCTGGGCAGCAGTGTCACTCTGCCACAGAGACAGACTGAGCCTCAGTTAAAAGGTCAGATGATCACTTTGACATGGAAGGAAATGATTGGGGATAATAAAGGCTTATGATTTTAATGTGAGGTTCAGCTGATACTACACCATTTTGAAAATGTGACCATTGGGATTCAAAGGGAGAGACACTGCTTGGGGGCTACTGGTGAGAGTACTTTCTTTGTTCAAGGTCTTTGGTCTGGGATGTGGAGCACCAAGTCCAAGACCCGGAGTGGCAGATGTGTATGCCAATGAGTATTGTGCTACACATCTTTTGTCTAAGATGACACATGCACTTAGTGGGTAAAAAAAGACTATAAAAGAAGAAAGAGGAGGTCATCCAATTACCTATTCATACAGTCAATCATTAATTTATACATGTATTCATTCATTTAACAAACATCTATTGAGAAACTCTCCTGTGAAACATGCACGTGGGGTAGGATGGGAGACAGAGATTAGACAGACATGGGTCCTGTCCTGAAGGGATCTAACCTCTAGTAGGGGGATGTCACAAAGAGACACACTTACCTGCACGTGTAGTAGAAAAAAGAGAGGTAAAGACAACCTTTCGCTGGAGGAATTGCGTGACTTCATGAAGAAAGCAGCAACTTACATGTGAGGGAATCCTGGCCATATCTTGGGCACACTGAGAAATCTAGTCGGCTGTAGCGAAGGGTTTGTGGGAAGAGGTAGTAGGAGGTAAGATGGGAGAGACACCCGAGACTACATTGAGAAGACCCTTGAGTTGCAACTTCCTTCTGTAGGTAGTAGGGAGTAACTGAATGTTTTCACATGGGATATAAAATGATAAGAATTTTCTTTTGGAGGAGTATACTAGAAGCACAGTGGAAAACAGAATGTGATAGTGACATCGATGAGGACGTTGCTATGATGATCAGGCTAATGAAGGCATAATGAAGGGGAGAATTGTGGAAGAGGCAAGAAGTGTAAACAAAGACATGGTTCAGGGTCAGATGGAAACAATTTGGTTAGGAGGGAGAAGTGGCAGGGAGGAATGAGCTTGGGTGATGGAGATGGCAACGATGTGACTAAGGAAAACAGGGTAACAATGCACAAAGCAAAAGAGGGAAAGCTGAAAACTCAGTTCTGGACACACTGAGTTTGAGGGTTTTAAGGAATTTGGGCAGGAGATGTCCAGCACACAGTTAAAAAAGGACAGAATGGAGGTAAGGAGAGAAGTTAGGGATGGTAAGTTAGTTTGAGTATTGTCTGCCTTTACCAATGTTAGCAGATAAGGCTCTGAGATTGGATGTGATTTTCAAAGAGGAGAGTATCGGTAAAGCAAAAATAGCCAAGGAATGATTCTTGAATCAAATCTAAATTTATAAGATGGAGGAAAACAGGCACCAAAGGAAAAAATAGTCAGAATGGCAGAGAGCTAGCAGGAGAGAGCAGTCGGAGAGAAGTCCCAGGCGAGAAGGGTCAAGTGCTGGGGAGTGGGGAGAAATGAACATTAGGTGCTGCTGGGGCCCAAGGTGAAGTGGAACAAGGTAAGGCTGCTGGATTTGAGGCCTGAGCAGTGATCAGTGCTATCGAGGGAGGAAATGCAGCACAGTGGAGAAGGCCAGAGCTATTTAAAGGGAGCCAGAAATAATAATCATGGCACAGACAATAAAAATAATAAAACCTTGTATTTAATGCTTACAAAGTGTTAGGTGCATTCTAAATACTTCATTTGACCTTCATGGCAACACTTTGAGGTAGGTACTGTTATTGTCTCCACTTTACACAGAAGGGAACTAGAAAAAATAAGAAGAAAGAAGACTGTAGATCTCCAAATTGTACTCAATGGAGACCCAGCCCTGCAAGAGATAGAAGTGCTATTGGCTGGGCTGTGGGGTTAAGTAAACTGGCATTTCCGTGTCTAGGAATGCAGCTTAGCATATTAAAGGCTGAGAAGCCTTATACTAAAGAAACTTGTTTACTTTTGTTGAATCCAATGTTTACTAATTTACTTGACTTGTGAACCCTTTTATCATTCATATTCTGTGGAACAACTTTCTACAAGGCAGACTGAAATTCTGGGTGCAGAAGACTTACACAAAGTCATGGACAGGAACACCAGGGTACTTCCTGGTGCTTTAAAAATATTTATGTATGCTCATATGTATGCATACATGTATGTATGCAGGGAAGTGTTTTTATGGTAAGGGAGCAAAATTTTAGGGTGAGCTCATGGAAGCTATAGAGATAATGGGAAACAAGGAATACTGGTGCCAGGCAATAAGTCAACAATACATTGAGAAATCTTCGAGCGGGGATTCTTAAAAAAGAGACAGCAGGAGAGAAAAATATTACCAATTCGACTTCAGGCTTTTTATGTCAGCCTGTCCATTCCGCGTACCCAGCGAGAACCCTGGGTTTTATACGTGCAGATGCTTCTGTGTTTTGAGGAAGCAGCCTGGTTATTCTGAATCATCATCCTCATCAGTTCACTCACCAAGTCCCAGCTGGACCTCACACTGGGCCCGGCAGTGTTGGGCACGGCTCTCACGCCCTGACCCTGAGCCCCTGCGGGTGCCCCAGCCTGCTCTGCCTTATCTCTTCCTTTCCCAGGAGGTGTTGTGTGTGTGCGTGTGTGTGTGTGTCCGTGTGTGTGTGTGCGTACATGTGTGCAAAGGGCGAGGGTGCTCAAGCAAGAAGCGCCTGATACCCCAGGAGACAGGGCTCCAGTCAGGACAGGAATGGCCTGTACTCTCCCTGGGTCTGCGTGCTGCACAGCATATAAACAAGATACACGGTGGCGTGGCCAGTGGTAGGAAGCTGGTGTGGCAGGACAGATGGTAGAATTCCTGGCTACAGACTTTTTTTTTTCTTTTTGGTGTGGCGCTGGGAATTGAACCCAGAATCTTTGCACTGAGTTACATCCCTGACCGCTTTTTCATTTTTTAAGACAGGGTTTTGCTAAGTTGCTGCACAGCCCAGGCTAGGTTCAAATTTGTGATTCTCCTGCCTCATTCTCCCAGAGTGCTAAGATTCTAGGCATGCACCAGCACTTCCCGCTCTGGCTGAAGACTCCTGCAGGACAGTCTTAAACCGTAGCTCTACTTGGGGTCGGGGAATTACGGACAGAAGGAAGTCGGGCTTGGAAATTCTACTTCATGAATAAGACAGTGCTTGTTTTGGCATGAGATGTCCTGCGGGGAGGGCAGTACTGTTCACTCCACCTGGGAAGATGGGCTGCGTGTGTCTTCATGAGTAGCTGCAGCCCTAGCCCAGGCGATCAGGACCTTGGCATCTGGCTGGACAGGGTCTTTCTTAAGCAGATGCTTATTACAGACTTGTTCTGACCACTCAACATGCCTCCTCTTCCCCAGCTGCTAAATGTCCACTTCCAAGTTACTGAAATTCACTGGTAAGTATGGTTAATATGTGAATATAGACGAGCCAGCCCCCTTGTGACTGAAGCAAAGCTGCCTACTTGGCAGCCTCTGATTCTCAAGATTCAGGAGCTATCTGGCCCGAGCAGGGAGACCGGAGAGTGACTGAGCAGGGGTGCGGATGGGGGCAGTTTTAATTCTTGGGCTGCTAATGAATCTGATTACAGTCAATGCTCGATTATACCCAAGTGGATTATGCACTTGGTGAGATGTCTGTAAAAAACGTTAAATCCTATGAGATCTCCCCCTTTGTTCCACATGCTCAAAAAGCTTCCAAGCAGCCTGACCCTGCCATTAATTGGTGTGCATTCACACACGGGCAGCTCATTTCCATGCTGGTTGAAGCAAAACATAATTAGGAAGGCAAACATGCTGTAAGTTATGTACAATATCTATATTTTCTATATTTCCTACCACACATTTGAAGTCAAACAACACTGAGCCTTTTGATTATCCAGCGTTTTGAATTAATCACCCCACTGTTCTCCCCTGTTAGCAGGAGCCAATGAGAAGGAGCCACAGCCCAGGAGGCCGTTTTAACAAACATCTGAGAACATGCGCATTCAAATGTGTTGTTCTTCCAAAAGAGTCACTTTGGGACTGAGCTGCTGCCTTGCTTCAGACACTTCTGGAAGTTCGTTTTGCTAGTTTGGAACTGCCTTTGGAGCCTTGCGTTCATTCTTTAACGTGCCTGCGGTCTACGGAATGGGCAGATTTCAACCTTGGAAGGATGGAATTGATTTTTGGTGACAGCAGAAAGCATTTTGGAGCCAAGCGTACCAAATGTAGTGAGTCAAGTGTGATGTGTTAGTTCTTACTCATACAATTTGTTTTCCTATTTTGTTCTGTTTTTTTCTAAGAAAGTAGTTTGAGATGAACTTTGCATTTGTGAGCATTGTTTAAGCCAAGGTGAGCTCATCAGTGCTCCCTGAACAAAATGAGCAAGAAACATGCCCCTTCCCATGACACATACATGTTTTCTTCCTCTTAGTACACAGCGATCAGCAGCCGCTGACAGCCACTTGGGCACAACACTGTCTGACTAGCCCCCAGGGTCTCGCCTTTGTAGAGATGCTGAAACTCTGCTTCAAACACCTCGCTCCAGGCTGGCTTCCCTTGCCACCTCGCCAGCCCTCACCCAGGGCCACTGATCAGCCAGCACCAGGAAAGGCAAACTCACATGCATGTCAACGTCCAAGGTAATCAGGAGGACAAAACCATGGCAACAGCCTCCAGCAAATGAATCAAATGTCCTGAGGAAGCATTCTGGTTCCAGAGGGGCGATGTGGGCTGTGATGCCTGGGGATGGAGACTTTTTCCAAGGGAGGGGTGTGAAGCCGTTCCAGGAGATGGCAATGACTAGGATGTGTGAATCTCCAAGAGGACCTTTCAGGGCACAGCAAGCCTCCTGCTTGGATTTAGAAGTTGTGATGTATTGGTAAATAATAAACCAAATGTTTCCATTTGTAGTCAGAGGGAAGGCTGTGTCACATGAGAGGATGTTGTCCTGGGGTGGCCATATGCTTGGTAAGTCTGTGTTGTTTTCAATTTACTGAGGAGAGAAACTCCAGATCCATTTCAGGTCTCCAGGAAAGCAGGTGAGCTGTCTCCAAAATACCAAATCAATTTCTTTCTCTTAAAATGTATGGCTGGAGGTGCTACTTTGGGGACTGACTATTCTGTGCAAAAGACAAAGTGAGATTTTTAAGAATGAAAGTTCAGAAGACTAGGTCCTCAAGGGTTGGGGCCGAGATCAGGGGGAATTCTCTGTGAAGGCTACACCCCTTTCTGCATTCCCTCTGGGGATCCAGAACCGCTGAGGACATCAGTCCCTGAGGACTTTCCCCAACACCAGGGAGCAGTGAATTCTGGGGTTGCCCTTCAGCTTTTCCTCCCCCAGGGATGCTCTCCGACCTGCTCCAACAATTCCTTGTCTTCATCGCCCCGGATACAGGGCCTCCAGATCCACAGAAACCAGAATTCCATTCTTTCCTCCAAGGAAAACTATTAGACCTGCACTTAGCAACCACCAGGAGGGTATTTTTAGCTCTCTGACAGAAGTGTAATGTACAAAATGTAATAATCTCGGCCTTCAAGTTCTTCACAGTCCCATTCAACATGAAACTGTGGCTGGTGGATGTTCATGGAGGCAGCAGAAAAACAAGGCCAATAAGCTTATCTGCTGTTGGCCTTCTCTGTTTAGGATGTAAGTACCAGAGATGGCAGTAAAGATGAGAAACACGCAAATTTAGAAAATTCACTATTCGATTGCTGGGGAAACTGGCCCTGAAATGTCCAGTCTTCTTTAGTTCAAGTTTATAGCCCATAGACTAAGTTTGCTAAGCTGAAATTTCATAGTGAACCAGGTGTCTGAACCTCTTCTCCCAACTTATTCTATGCCCAGAGAAAGTTTCACCTGACAAATGATGCCTTTCGATATAGTCCCTTCCCTTCCCTCCCTTCCCTCTCCTTCTCTCCCCTCTTTCTTGCTTGCTTCCTTTTGTTTTCTTTTCTTTGTCTCGCTCTCTCCCTCTCTTTTCTTTCTTTTATTTTCTCTCTCCCTTCCTTCCTTCCTTCTTCCCTTCTCCTTCCCTCTTTCCTCTTCCTCCCCCTCTGCCCACTCCAGTACTGGGGATTCAAGATTGAACCCAAGACCTTCACATTGAGGTATGTCCCCAGCCCCTTTTAAATTTTTTTTTTTTTTTTTGGAAACAGGGTTTCACTAAGTTGCTACATTGCCCAGGCTGTGCTTGAACTTCTGATCCTTCTGCCTCAGTGTCTCAGAGTGCTAGGATTATAGGTGCCCTGCAATAGAGGATATTCTGCAATGTGAAATACTACCTGGAATGGGAAACCAACTCGAGATCTCCTGTCTCTGAGGAGCTATTCCTATTCCCCATTCCTATTTTCCAATAAATTTTCCTACTCTTAAAAAAAAAAAAAGAAAAAGAAAAGAAATATCACCTGGAATTGATGCAAGGCAAACCCCATGGGTTTAGGTGGCCCAAAGCAGCCAAATGGTGTGGATTTACTGAGTGCTTATGAAGTATTCAATGGTCCTAGGTGGGTGTTCCAGCCTTGGCTCTGTGTGCGGCCGATTCACGTTCCAGGTGAGAGATGGCGAACCTTTCAGAGCTTTCGACGATACAAACAGCCTGCTGTGGCATGCGTGCCGGAGGTTTGCCACCCCTGTCCTAGGTCCTCTCTAGACAAATCTTAATTGTTACGATGCACCAACCCTTCATCTGATACTTCTGCTTCTAAGCTGTCTACCCTGATTTTAGCTGGTGGGAGCCCAGGAATTGTGAGCGGATTTTTAATTCCAGCCTAAGCAAAATAAAGCCGGGCAGATTTGATCTGCTCCAAAACACTCACAGAACATATTCTGAAGCTAAAGAAAAGTAACTTCTGAATGAGTTACTAATTTCAGGCCACCTAGTGGTTTTGTTCTCCCTCTCTGACATGCAGAAAGGCAACAGGAGGGAAGGAAGAGGGCAAAGGGATTTACCAGGAGGAGAAGGAGGAGCTGGAGCTGAAGCCCCTGCTCAGAAGTGGGAGGAGCTTGGGACTCTTACTCATGTGTCCAATTCCCTAGTCCTTCCTCCCTATCAATCCTGCCTCTGGGACACCATCTTTCTGCCTCCAGGGAGGAAGGCTCCACTTTCAGAAGGACAGTTCAGGATCCTGTCTCAGAACTTCATCATTCATTCACTCACTCATTCATTCAAAGACATTTGAAAAAGTATCCACTGTGTGCCAGGCATTGTGCTAAATGCTTGGGGTGGGGGGGTACCAAAAAATTTTAGATAGTATTCTGTCCTCCAGAAACTAATGTCTCAGAGATACTGTTTATTCAAGAGAAAGAGGTATCCTGGTCAAAATACACAAAAAAGCTCACTTATTCAGTGAATTGATGTCAAGCAACCTGTTACATGCCAGACACCATGCTAGGAACTCACAAGTTATCTGGAGTGTCCATGATCTACATAGAATTGGGATGAGGTTTCTCTAGGTCTCAAATCCGCCTATACTCCAACATGCTTGAATCTCCTTCAAACCAATTTCCTCAACACTTTCAGTCCATGTGCACCTTTGTACACACACTCGAGCAGGGGTGAGGCCCTGGGGATGGGGAGGCAGAAGAGGACACGCTGAGTCGCTTGCAGGAGGGGAGCAGAGGGGACCTTTTGCTTCAGACACGATCATACTCAGGGAGGAAGGCCCAAGGGAGACGGGTGCACAGCCACAGAGCTGGGTGGGTGTGGAGGGAGCGGGGACAGATACGGTTTCCATCTTGTACATCAGTGACGCACATTGCTTCAGCTGTCCATGCCAGGAGAGAGGGGTGATAATGGAGGAACTTCTGTCTCATTCCCAAACCCACCACGTCCATAGCGGTTGTCCATCATCAGCCTTCTATGTGCAGTGGGGCAGAAGGCAAGAGTTCTTGACTTTCCTCTTGAAGGATGTTCAGCCCAGATCGTACATCATTTGGCTGCCAGGAGGAACCAGCTTCAGTCTTTGTATTTGGTATGGATATTTCACTAGTGCAAACTGAATCTGAGGAAGCCAAAGAAGGAGGCTGACGGACAATAACAAATGCCAACATTTACAGGGCCCTACTTTGTATAGGCGCTTTATTATGTACTTCACATATATTACCTCATCTAATCCTCACAAAATAACCCTATGGAGAGGCTGTGATAGTATTTTCATTTTTTCACACAAGTAAACTGCAGCACGGAGAGGTTAGGTGACTTGCCCAAGTCATGCAGCTGGTAGGTGGGGGACAGTATGAACCTGGGACAAAAGTGCCTATCTGAGCCTCAGAGCTCTCTCACCTGTGTGTTACTGAAAAGGAAAGCCTGCACTTAGCTCCTCTGCCAACTTTCAGCTGAGCAGGCAGAGACACATGCACAAGAAACCTCTCCCTGTCTCTGCTGAATCCCATTTCCCAGAGTGTGTGAAATGTGCTTCCCTCCTGCCAGCCACAATATGGCCTTATTATGCCTAATAAGATGCAGGCTTCTAGTCAGCACAAGCTCGGCTGCTGAGTAAAGAGGAGACATGGGGACTCTGCTTCAGCCTCCTTCCATCCATGGTGCCTGGAGCTGGGACCAAAACACAGGCAAACAGGGCTCATGTGTGGACTCTTCTTCCCATGCTCAGTTTCTCTGCACCATTCTCTCTGGTAGTATGAGGTCTGAAAAGGGAAAACGGAGGGCAAGAACTAGAGAGAAGCAAGCTTTAACCTGCACAGGTGGCTGCCGAAGCCAGCAGATGTGGGAGGCCAAGGGAAGGGGCAATCTCATCAGTGGACCAAATGGGATGCTTCGAGCACCGTCCCTAGATTCCTGCATCCTAGAACAGAAGTGGAGGCAAGGAGTGGAGAATGCAGAGTTAGTTGCACACAGGAAGGAGCAGAATGATGACTAATCTTTGTCAGCTTGACTGCACCATGGGGTGCCCAGATATTTGATCAAACACTATTTTTGGGTGGTCTCTGCATGAGATGAATATTTGAATCAGACTTAGTAAAGCAGACAGTCTTCCCCAGTGCGGGTGGTCCCACTCATTCAGTTGAAGGCCCAAATAGGACAGAAAGGCTCCCCTCCTACAAGTAAGATGGAATTCATCCTATCTGCTTTGAGCTGGGATACTGTCTGTTCCAGCCTCTAAATGAAACATCAGAGGTTTTTTGGGTCTTGAGTCTGCTGGCTTTAGGGCTAGAATTGTACATGGGCCTTCCTGGATCTCCAGCTTGCTGACCAAAGATGGTGGAATTTCTCAGCCTCCATAGTCACACATGCCGATTCTTTAATATCTATCTACCTACCTACCTATCTATCTATCTCTCTACCTATCCATCCAACTCTCTATCTCCTATTGATTCTGTTTCTCTGGAGAATCTTGACTAACACAAGCAGCATAAATATTTACTGGCTTGGAGCTTGTTGAGTTTGGTTTCTGTATGTGACTGATGGTTCTGAGTCGATGTATTTATAAGATATGATCAAAAACTACAGTGAATGTTCAAATTTTTTAAAAAATTTACATTAGTGTCTTTAGTTGTACTACCTGGCTGCCTTGATGGCCTGAATTGATTCAAAACATTTACCTTTCATGGTCATTTTGACTTTGGGGAAGAGCCAGAAGTTACATGGTGCCAGATCCAGTAAACGAGGCAGATGAGGACACACCGTAACGTTTTTACAAGGCTGTCTTTCTTTTGGATGGCACTTGGCAACAGCGTTTACCATGTTTTGATCATACCTTATAAAGACACGGAAGAGGACTTCCAGAACTGCTTTAGAAAGTGGCAAGAACAATGGTATAAATGTGTCTGAAGCAAGGGGGAGTATTTTCAGGGGCGCTAGTGGCAACGTGTCTTTTACTGTAATAAATCTCAAACAATTTAAACATTTATTGTATGTTTTGATCACTCCTTACATGTTCTTGCCTCTCAGCTCTCAGAGATTACTCGAATGACCCCTGAAATACAGCCTCGGGTGTGAAACTCAGCATAAAGACATTTCTCTGGCCAGAGATTCCTAGATGCGGCCTGTTTCTCAAAGTTTGAAATTAAAATCCATGCTCAGAGCTCTTCATCTTTTCCCAGCTCTGTGTGTGCTTTAGGGCCGAAAAGAACCACACTGCGTCAAAGTTGAACATGACTTATCTCAGCCATGCAGAGAGAGGCTTATGTGAGTGTCCAGTAGGGTCTGCAGGAAGACAATCCTGACCAGTTCCTTCCTTTAAGGAGGCTCTCTCATCCCAACATGTAGTCTCTGCAGTTCCTTAAGTCCCCACAGGAGGCACCATCGCAAGCTTCCCCACTTGTTTGTTCCACTATTATCTGAATGCTAAGGAGTCAGTACTTCCGTAATGCACACTTGAGTAGGTGAGTCCACGGACAGGTTGGTGAAGAGGAGCTATTGCAAACTCTAATGCCTACTGCCTACGAGAGCTTGGTCAAATTACTTAAATTAAGCTCCTTATACCTTAGTTTCTTCATTTGAAAAATGGAACGATTATAGAGACAATGCCCTTTCAGCAGTGTGGTGAGGATTAAGTAAAAGTATATATATGGATATATGTTAGATGGTAGGTCTACAGTAGCACTATGTACATTTTAGCTATTATTAAAGCTATTACTGGGTGTTTATGGGCTGATGGAATTGTCTATTCTTTTTTGCATCCTCTACTAAGGCAAGGACTTGCCTGGAATTCTAAGAATTAAACCTACAACAATAACATAGAGAGATATCAAATGTTCTGATTTCAGACTTGACCCACTTCCAGGATCCCAGCCTACTCTAGACCCAACGGGATCCTCGAGACGTAGTCTTGGTGGTCAAGGACTTGGAAATTGAGTTTTGGTCTCCTTACTACCTTCACTGGGTTGTAACTTGGCAATTACTATTTTAGGAGGTACAACTGAGAACATGGGGGCCCAGGGAGAGTGTAGCTAGCCACAGCAGATCCTGCCCATGGCAGCTTTCAGAAGTGAGGTGACAGCCCTGTGGCCTCAGATATCTCAGCAGGAGTCTCAGGTGGATGGAAGGTGCTTGTCCCACCTGGGACATGGATTAAGAGACAGGTACTCTGAGTGGCAATGCATAAAGTTTTAAAGTTTCCTGCTGGGACTTCTTTGCTAGCACCATATAAATACGATTTAGGAGCACAATGTCTTGAGTAATAAAGGAGGAGGTGGAAAAAATAATCCAGAGAGAAATCAACTTATGGTTCATTTAAACCTTATTGAAATTTCTACTGTGAAAACATTTAAATATCATAGTTACTGCGGTGTGCCATTGCTCCTGCTATTCCCTGGTGGATGTTTCGTTGCACATTTGGTTGGGGAGCAGAACAATAAAGCTGCTTAGAAATTGCTTTCCCACTGCTAGGTAATTACAACAGGTTTTTATTCCAAATGTAAAGAATGAACTGTTATTTTTTTTAATAAAGGAAGCTCTCGGTCGGTCCCAGCCCCTGCACCCCAGCCTCAATCTGCACTGACCCTTTGCTCCCACAGGCCTGTCACATTCCCCACACAGCCCCCTCTGTTTCCTGCAGGAAGCAGCTGGAAGCAGTTCTTCAGTCTCAGCTGCTGGCTCCTCTGCCTCCCAGCCCAGAGCCTTGTGTGTCACTGTTTAGAGAAAGGGACGCCCCCCTCCAGGTCTCTGTCAAGAACATTAAATATTTAGCCTGACTCCATCCAGGCCATCAAACACACTCAGTCTCCCTTTCCTATCCAAAGTGACACATTTCCCCACCTCCATCTTTTTTTAATCCCAAGCAAGCAATTGGGGATTACCTCAGCATTTGTCAGCTCTGTCTGAGCACAGGCTCGAGCTCCTCGGTTCTCTCCCACAGACAGAGCAGAGAAAAAGTGTCTTTTGTCTGTCAGATGCACAGTTCAGCCTGGCAGCCAAGTGAGCACCTGCCTAAGGCCAGGCAGGCACGGGTGGCTGCCAGCTGCCCACACTGGGCTTCGTTCTTGCATCTGGTTCCCCAGGTTTGTTTAACTCTGTCGCCCACCTTCCTCTGTCGCCTGACACATTTGTTTCTTCTCTAACCCTCTCTGCCTCTGGCTACCATGTGTGGGAAAATGCATTTTCTTTATGCTATGTCACCTCCAATGTCACCGGGAGGGTGAAGTTAAGGCAGTGGCCTCTGTAACTCCTGTGACTTAGTGGGAGTCTAGGGCAGCCTCTGGGGCAGGGCAAAGAGCAGGGCCCCGGAGGTCAGCCTGCCATTCTGCAGCCGTGTGGTTGTGAGTGCTACCTGCCTGCTCTTTCCCGCTCTGCAAAATAAGGGTGGCAGACACAACATCTTTGCATCCCTTTAAGGTACAACACCCCACAACTTGACAATTCAGCAATACCCGCTTGAACCTATTATTTATCGTTTTGCCTTATCCATACCTACCTGTCCTTCCCTAAATATAAACACATGGGGCTGGAGCCAGACAAGAGCACTACACTTGGTTCAGAGTCACATAGCTCTGGAGGGCAACCGTCTGTTAATGATCAGGTTTATTCTTGGGAGACGAAGAGAGTGAGGAGCACCATGGTGCCCCGGCACGTTGAAGAAATAAGAGTGGAGACCCAGCAGCTTTGGAGGGAGGCGGGGGGCCTCCCCAGAACAGAGTGGGGTTGGCTTTTGGAGCTGGCGCTCTGCACTCAATGTCTGGCTCTGACCTGTGGGGAAACCACTTCACCTCTCTGAGCTTTGGTTTTCTCCATCTATTTAATGGGATGATATTTTCCATGCCCTTAGGAGTATCAGTGAGGAAGTGAAAACAGTATTGGGGGTGGGGTGAGGGAGAAGCCAGAGGACAAATGGGAAATTAAGGCAAGGGCTGCTCCACATAAATTGAAAGTACTGACTACAGTTCAACACTGGAGTGAGACAGGGCCGCCTGTGTCCATTTCAAAGCTCAGCAAGGCCCTGGCATTGCTCAAGGTCAGTATCAAATGAAGAGAGAGATGATCTACTGCTAGTCTCTCCCTGCCCAGGTACCTAGAAACTCCCCACTGCAGAATTAGGGGCCAAGAAGGGGCCTAGAAGGGATCCTGTGCTGTCTGCTGCTGGCCTGGAGTGCTGTGCAGGTGACCTTGTGAGACAGGGCCTCAGGGTATGAGTGAACGAGGCAGTGCCTGAGACCTGAGGTGGCAGGAGACTGGTTTCTGAGGTGTGGCCAGCTCAGCACAGAGGGCGTGGGGGTGGGGGATGGGAGGAGAGCAGCGGCTGTGCTGGGGGCGGACAAAGGGAGAAGACAAAGATTATTTTAAACCTGTATTAATCACTGCTCCAAACAGGGACTGGGGGTGGGCGCCGCAGCTGTCATAGGGAGGCTGGGTGAGGGTGGTGGAAGAGTCCAGTAGGGAGGGGCCCGGAACTCTTCACTTCCCCCCAGGACCTCGGTGCAGTCCAGCTGTGAGCCTGGAGTCTTCTTGAGTCTCTGTGGTTTGCTCCAGAGACCAGAGTAAAGAAATAGTAAAAACCCAATTGTGGCCTGGACCAACTGATCCTCCCTTCTTCCAGGCGCCCTCCTTGACAGCCTACCTTCCACTATTGCCAAGAGTTAGCGTGACACATGATCATATGACTTTCCCCAAAAGCTAACAGTGGCTTCCTATTGCCCCAACGCTGAGCCTCCCGAGCCACCAGGGTAACAGTGATTGTCCCCTGAGCACTTAAAGACTTCACTGAAACTTCCCATCTGTACTGCAGGTTACTTTGTATAAATGAAGAAACAGAAGCTTACAAAGTTAGATAATTTGACCAAGGTCTGTCCCATACACAAGCTGACATTCTGAACTTTCTGGAGCGTTCCCCAAACATTCATGATTCCCCTGCTTTTTCAGCTCCTATCACACCAGAGAGGTATTCTCTTTCCCTTTTGCCCTTATGAGCAACCTCTTCATTCTTCAAGGCTCAGCTCAAATGCCACCGATTTCAAGAAGCCACTCTGGTTGGGATTTAACAATGGACTCAACGAACATTTATTTAACCTCTACTCCTGTTTTGGTAGGTTCTGTTATCTCCTTTGCATAGGTAAGAAAACACAGAGTGGCACATGCCTATCACCCCAGCTACTCAGGAGGTTGAGGCAGGAGAATCACAAGTTTGAGACCAGACTGGACAACATAGTGAAACCCTAACTGACAATAAAATTTTAAAAAATGCTCAGACCACTTGCTTAGCATGTGAGAGGCCCTGTGTTCAACCCCCAGGGTGTTTTTAAGAAAAAAAAAAAAAGGAAGGAAGGAAAAAAGGCAGCATGGAAAATAGGAAGGAAAAAGAAAAATAGGAAATAAAGAAAGAAAAGAGAAGCTTAGAGAATGAAGCAAAGTATCTGTGCTAACACAGTTACTGAGTGACAGGGCAAAGGTTCAAAGCCAGGTCCCCCTGTAGCCCCAAGTCCAGTGTTCAAAACACTTTTGATGGCGCCAATCCTTTTTGCGTACCCATAGTCCTTTGTTTGAGCCTTTAGTTAAGCTTATCAGATTTTGCATGTCTGATATCTGTACTAGGGTATTAAAGTATTCAATAATAGCTATTGTATTGATTTGTTACTACACACGCAGGCATTGCTGATGTTTATTTGTTTTGTTTTGGCAACCATGAAGTAGGTATTGCTATCTCCACTCTTACAGATGAGAAACTGATTATTCAAGGCATTAAGAATTATATCTGTTTAGTACAGTCTAAATATCTCTTTGGGACTGTGATGCAGATCTGTCCCAAGCTCATGCTTTTCTTACCATATACAGGCTGCCTGTTGAAGTGTCTTCAGCAGCTGGGGCCATGCTTTCTCCCTGAAGGAAGAAGACTGGAGTAGCACTGGGGCAGGGTGGGGGCTCAGTGGATACGGACATGAGTCATTCTTTACTGAGAGCACCGGCCGCCACAGTCTCCTTGCTGTTCTGCTGGACACTAACCGTGCCTTCTTCAACATTTCAACTCAATCATTTTAGATTTAGTCTCCCAAGGAAGTATGGAAAGTTATTTTTGTCCCTCTCATTTGTTAAGGTTTTTAAGATATTATACTGGGGACACTGATACCTCCCTAAGTGGGAAATGGGGATCTTAAAAGAGGAAAAGAGAAGCATCTTACTGTGCCTGTTCTCTTGTTGCTGACATTTCCCCACCACTTCCTAACTTTCCATATACCATGTACCTTTCCTGGCTGGGGTGGGGGACAGGGGTGGAAGAACAGCCAGAACTGAAGTCATCCCTAGTGACGTGAGCGGTTCTGAGAAACTGGAGAGAAAGCCCTCATCCTAAGACATCTCCGTGGAGCGGGGAACCCCTGGAGAAACTTATTCTCCATGAGAACAGCGGTCTCCAAAATCTGAGGACTCTATATGACTGGAGAGTCTAGACGATGTTTTAATTCAATCTGATGATTCTCTCTTGCTAAAAAACAATTTCATGTTAATGTAACTTTGAAAAGTGATGATTATTAAGAATCAGTTGGATTCACAAAGACCAAGTGACGTGAAATTACTCTTTTAGTTCAAAAATGTTGGTAAGGTTCTAAATTAAGGTTTCTCAACCTTTGCAGTATTGACATCGGACCTAGGAGTTCTTTGTTGTGTGTGCATAGGTGGGTGAGGGGCTGGCCTGTGCTCTGTGAGATGTTTTCCAGCATTCTGGCTTCTACCCACCAGATGCCAATAGCCAATAGCACTCCCCTACACATACACACACACACACACACACACACACACACACACACACACACACACGCAGCCATGACAACCAAAAGTCTCCAGACCTTCCTATAGGTCTTTTAGGGGAAAAATCTTTCTTAGTTGATAACCACTGTCCTGCACTGATAAATCAGGAAGCTTCTGCATGCACACCTAGTTCTTTAATGAGCTATTTGATGGATCTGGCCATTATCCTTGTGAATAAGGAGAAAGGTGGGCGAGAATGAGCCCAGTTAGTTGTACCAATAAGCGGCAGAACTTGGTGCACAGTTGTGGATTTATGGAAGGCATCACCCTGGAGAATGTCCATGGTAAAAGGCTCCTGGGCTTTAGACAATTCAGTCAACGACTTGGATAAAAACACTGGTGACTTGAAACTATGTCAGACAAAAGACTGAAGATTCAAAAGGGCCTCAGACCATGTTTTGTGAAGAAAACCAAGCTTCAGAGTAGTGTCTACTATATGCAACCAGTTGTGTAAAAAGTGAGTGAAATATAAGGACCAGTATTGGTATTTGTTTATGCCTACATAAAGAAACTCCAAAAGGAAATGTAAGAGACTGAAAATAACATAGTCATGATCTATATGGGGCTCAATAGAGATGGATGGAGATATAGATAGAGAATAAGGACTATGGGAGAACTTCTCATAGTTTACCCCCTTACATTTTTTGATTTTTGAATATGGAAGTGCATTATCTATTTAAATAAAGAAATTAAAACAGATTTCAACCTATAGTCAAAATAGAGTGGTACCTTGGTTCATGAACTTAATTCTACCTACAATTCTAGTTGTAAACTGAATTGGATGAGAATCGAATCAAAGTCAATGGTTAGGTTCAGTGTTGACCTTAGGCAGAAATTTGATTCAGTTCCCATCCATGGAAAGAATTAAGTTTGTGATCTGAGGTATCACTGTAAATACAATGCACTTGAACAGATGCACATCAATCCTGCACTAGGTACAAAAAATTACTTGGCAAATTTGAGAAAATCGGGCTTGACAGGATTATGTGAAAATCAGGGAGGAGTTTTTAATTGGTCACAGGCTGCTAAGTCAATCAACTAACAAAGAGCACCCCAACATTCTCTAATGAAGCTTGGACTGTTTGTAGTATTCGGATCAAGGGCATTGAAAACTGTGTACACAGGACAGTGACCCAGATGGTAACTGGCCTGGGAAACGTGAAACATATGAATAGGTGATGAAATTGGAGACACTTAAATTGGAGAAGAGAAGACTTAGAAGCGACACAAAAGCTGTCTTCAAATATTTGAAAAGTTGTCCTGTGCAAGAAGGATTAGCGGCTTTTGTGTAGCCCTAGACTGCAGAAACAGGTCCTCTTCAATATATTTGGAGGTCAATTTCAGTTCGGAACCATGCAAAGCCTGCCTCGTGAGATAATAATAAAATAGTTACACTTACTGAGCACTTACAAAGCGTCAGGCACTGTGATAAGCACCTTCTTAGCATTATCTTCCTGACTTTTCACAACACCTTGACAAAGGTACATTCTTCATTGTCATTTGAACAAAAGGGAAAACTGGGCCCTCGAGCTGTTAGGTAAACATTCATGAAGTGACACAACCAGTAGATGGTGGACCAATGTGACCCTAACGCACATATATGCTCCACTACTAAGCCTGCTGCTTAAGGGCTGGGAGCTCTCCACCACGAGCAGCATTCAACAGAGATGCGGGGGAAGGGGAAGGGGAGGAAGGGAAAAGGAAAAAATGAGAATAGAAGGAAAAAAAGGGAAACAAAGCTTTTGTCAATAAGGAGGGGAAGAAGAGTTGAATGGAGGGGAGGGACATGGGGAAAAAGAATCAAGATATACTGCGTACAGGTACAAATCCCTATGATGGTTGTGATCATTACATATATCAAAAGTGTACAATAAAATTAATATTAAAAAAAGAGATGTACACATTCCCCGGCCACAGTGCTAGGAGGAAATCCAGGCAGCAAGCAGAAGAGGCCCGTTTCTTGCTAATGCACAGCAGTTCTTTAGGAAGGTAAGCCCGGTGTGTGAACAGAGTGAGGCATATGAAGAGAGGCAAGCAGCCTCCTGTTCCCACTAGTCTGGGAATAAAATTGGTTTTGGTGGGACGGGATGGTCAGGAAAATGTCAAAAAGGAGAAGTCAATGGGAAACATTGCCCCAGTGTTGGAGAACTGTCCCTCCTGTTCAAGGAGGCCCATGATGGCCCACTGGTACAGTTGTCACCATGTTTTGCTTTCCATGGTTTCAGTTACCCACGGTCAACTGCTGTCTCAAAATATTAAATGGAATAGATTTTTTTCAAATAGGAAGGGACCAAGAGATGGGGGGAAGAAAAAAGAATTAAGATGTGTTAGGTACATGTACCAACTCCCCATGATGACTGTAATCATTGTGTACTGCAAACGTGTACTGATAAAAATTTAAAAACAAATTAAAAAAGAAAATTCCAGAAATAAACAATTCACAGGTTTTAAATTACATGCCATTCTAAGTGTTGAGATGAAATCACACGCCATCCCACTCCATCCTGCCCAGGATGTGAGTCATCTTTATCCAGTGTATTCACATTGTATGTGCTACCCACCCTTCAGTCACTTAGTAGCCATCTTGGTTATCAGACCCACCGTCACAGTATCAAATTGCTTGTTTGCTAGTAACTCATATTTTACTTAATAAAGGCTTCAAAGCACAAAAGTAGCAATGCCAGCAATTTGGATATGTCAAGGAGTAGCCAAAGAGTGCTTCCTTTAAGTGAAAAGTTCTGAAAGTTCTCTACTTAATAAGGAAAGAAAAAAAACTGTATGCCCAGGTTGCTAAGATCAATGGCAAGGCCAAATCTATCTGTGAAATTGTGAAGAAGGAAAAAAATTCATGGTGGTTTTCCTATAGTATCTCAAACTGCAAAAGCTGCAGCCACAGTGCATGGTAAGCACTTAGTTAAAATGGAAAAAGCATTAAATTTGTGGATGTATGGATAGGAAAAAAAAAAGCACATATAGGGCTTGGCACTATTCATGATTTCAGGCATCTACTTGGGATTTTAGAACACACCCCATGTGGATAAGGGGAGCTGCTGTATTTTGTCTTCCAATTTGCAAAGCCCCTTCATGGACAAAATCTCATTTAAATAATCAATAGCCATGTTAAAAAAAAATAGCCTCCTGGCAGGGGTTGGAAGGGAAGGTTGGGCAGAAGTTTTTCCAGACATAGAAGGGAGAACGGCAATACAATTTGATGGTCATCATGCTAGAAAGGATCAAAGAAGGAAGGGGAGAGAAGAGAGAAAATATCTAATTCTTCATAACCTCACCTAGGGGCCCGGCCAGACCTGCTCAGCTGCCTACAAGTATTAACCATATTTTCAAACTAACTGAAGTCCAAAAGGCAAAGACCAGTTGAGCACTCCTTGAGTTCTCTATTGCAGAGCAGGAAGAGTGAACAATTTACTGGTTGGAAAAAAGGAAGAGCCAGCAAATTAGCCGGATTTAAAACTGGCTGAATGGAGGCAGACAAACCAAGCTTTATAAAGTTATCCCACATACTGGCTGGACTAGAGAAAGCTGGACAGGACTTAGATATAAGAATTGCTTTGGAGGATGAAGGAAAATTCACACCCGGTGGGAAGGAGCCGAGAAGGACAGCAATTTGAAGGGGCTCCCGGGCAATTTAACACAGAAGACTCAGAAAGTCAGCATGAAATTTTGAAGAACAACCTTAAGCTCTTACATCCAACTACAGGGTCAGCCCTGACAGAAGAGGGAAAGCCCCAGTCCTGCTGACGGCCACAGGCCACCAGACAGGCCAACACGGTGGGCCTAGGAAGAGGTCGCCCTGGCAAGGTGGACAGTTATTGCTAGAGCACACTGCAGAGAAGGCAGAGAAGCCAAGAGAGAAGAGACTGACAGCAGGCCGTGCTCGGACCACAGGCCAAGGTCACACGTGGGGTGGGTGGAAGAGGTACAGGACTTGCCAGGACACCCTGCTCCCCAAAGACCATAGGCCCAGGGAAGAAACCAGAGTTGAGGGAGGGGGTAAGTACAGGAAAGGAAGGAGAGAAACAGGATGGAGAGGAAAAGGAATGCGAAAAGGCTGTGAAAAAAAGAGCTGGGAAGGAGGGAAAGGGAAAAGAGATGAGAGATAGAAGTGAGTTGACGCACAGAGAGAGCCAAAGGGCAATGCAGATAGTGACATGGAGACTCAAATACAGACAAAAACAGGGAGACCAGAACCTCTGCTGGGGCTGCAAAGACAGGGCGTGATGCAGAAGGAGCAATGGAAAGAGGCAAACGCACATGAAGACAGGGGGAGCAGAAAGTGCAGACAGCTAAAGAAGAGCCCTGAGGTCTGGAGAGGTGGGAGGTGCAGGAAAGGATGGAAGCCCCCTCAGCTGTCTGAAGGCCTACGGCAGCCCGGCACCCTGTCACTCACTGGCAGCAGCTTTGCTAATGCAGAACCTCGCTCTGTGAGTGAAGCACAGGTGAACAGAGGTCACCTTACCACCAGGACCTCTTTAGACCAGGGCTGAGTAGGGCTCTCAATGTGATGAGCTCTGTCTGGGTAAATGGAGGCCATGTGGCTGCTGGGCTCCCCTCTTAACTGTTCCATACTCAGCATGCTGTTGCTCCTCCCCAGACCAGGCCGCAAAGCACAAATATCACCACATGATGGAGCAGAGGCCTGCCCGGAAATGTAGGGGCAAATGCCCCGGCCTTGTCGGAGAAGGACAGAAGGAACTCTGGCATGCACTGTTCCATGGCTCACACGCCTCGCCCTAGAGTTATTGAAGAAGCCTTCCTGGAGCACCTGCTCTGTGCCAGGCCATCTTATGTGCTCAGAGCATCAGTGCACAAAACCAAGTTCCCATGCAGCTCATTTTCCAGTGAGGTGACGTTTGCTTAAATAAGGAGCCTTGCCAAAAGGAGGTGAAACACAGAGCAGAGGGAAGGGGAAATGAGGCCTGGGAGGTCAGGTGGGCTTCATGGAGATGGCGACATCTCAGGGAGATGATGATGAGGATATCACTTCAGGCAAAAGGAACATCCAAAAGAAAAGTCCTAAGGCGGGAGCATCCCTGGAGTGCTGAGGGACAGCAGACAGGGTGGCTGGCACCAAGGGGGGAGCATGGTAGATGCTGACTTCAGAAAGGCACATCAATGGAGGTCCTTTGAAAGACACTGTATGATAGCGACCTTGCCTCTGGATGACACGGAGAGCCATTGTAGGGCTCTGAGCAGAGGAAGATATATTGTGATCTCAGTTTGGAAAGGGTCATGTTGGCTCCTGTAACGAGTGAAAAAGGAATCAGGGATGCAAGAGAGAGACTAAGTTAAGAGGACATTACAGTAACTCAGAGATGACAGGGCTTGTGCCGGAGTGGCGGTGGGCTGGGGTGGAGTGGGGATGGGGATGGGAGGTCAAGTTCTGGGTGTGCACCGGAGTCAGGGACAGAAAGATTTCTTGAGCAGTTGGATATGGGGTGAAATACACAGAGGCAGTAAGGCTGACTCTACAGCTTTGGGCTTGTGTGCCTGAATAGAGAGCTTCCTGTCCGCAAAGATATAAGGGTAGCACAGCTTCGGGCCAGGCAGGTGAAGAGAAGAAGTCACAAGCTCAGTTTGGGACCACCAAATTTGAAATGTTCACTAGATCCCTAGGTGGAGCTGCAAAGAACTCAGATGGATTTGCGAGTCTGGAGTTTGGGAAGCGGCCTGCAATAAAATCATACATACGGGAGTTTCAGTGTGCAGGGTAATTAAGGCAGGAGACTAGAAGAGATGACCAGGCCATGAGTACAGATGAAGCAAGGGATTGCGGGCCAGTCCTGGGCTCTTCCACATCCACAGGTGGGGGAGAAGAGAGGCTGACAAGAGACTGAGAGTGAACAGTGAGGTAGGAGGACCAGGGCAGCATGGTGTCCTAGAAGCCTGGAGAAGAAAGGGAGCCAGGCTTGAGCAAGTGACTAAGTGCTGTCAACATTGCTGAGAGGCATCAGGTAAGATGAGGGGTGAGAAATGACTGTGGGATTCAGCTCCAGGGAGGTCACCGTCACTTGACAAAAAGAGGTTCAGGAGAGTGGTGCAGATGAAGCCCCAAAAGGCGGTTTCAGGGAGCTGAGTGCTGCAGGGCTGCAGTGTGGCTTGGGCCCAGCCTGCCACGGACTAGCTATGCAACAATCAGCATGTCATTTGACCTTCCTGTGCCCCATTTCCTAATCGGAGGCCACCTATTATAGGGTTCCTATGAGGACTAAACCACTTAGTTTGTAAATTGTCAGACACAAAGGCAGCACAATAAATGTTTGTTACGTTAAAAAGAAAAGATATAGGAGGGATAAATAACATTCTTTCAAGGTTTGGCTGCAGAGAGAAGCGAGGAAATGGTAATGGTCTGTTGGCAGGAAGTGGAGGAGAAAGGAATGTGCTTTAAGAAGGAAGCAATAACAGAGTGAGTGCTGAAGGAAACAAGCCCCTAGAGAGAATTCAGTGGCAGAGAAGAGACAGAGAAGAGCTGTCTGAAGGAGGGGTGAGACCTGGCGCCCAAATGCACACGCTCCACATGGCTCCATCAGGGCATGCCACTGCCACCCAGACGGACGAGCCCTGGCTAATCCACTAAATGCTCCACCGCAACACGCCTTGTCCCTCCTTCTCTGCTGTCTTAGTTACCATCTAACTTATTACTTTATTTAACTTGTTTTGTCTGTCTCCCAGTGAAGACATAAGCTTCTTAAATGCAGGGATTTTTGACTGTCGCCTCTGCAGAGCCCAGGACAGTGCCTAGTAAATGTTCAATAAATATTTGCTGAACAAATAAATTGATATCTAGACAGAAGAAGATCCTTGCCCATCATGGAAGAGATGCACACTTTTTCGTGTACTCTACAAATACTTTCTGAGCATCTGTATTCCAGGAAGTATATCAGGTTCTGGGGGAAATGGAGTTAAGTCACATACATCCTCATCTTCATTTAGCCAAAGTGTGTGTGTGTGGCAGGGAGAAAATAAAAAATACAAGGTGATTCTGAAGTTGTGCAATAGGTCTTAAAAGAGAGGGAAGTCCGGGTCTCATGGCCTGAGCATGTGGACAGGGGAAGCTTCCTAGAGAAGGAACCTGAGCTGGCCGGTGGGAAGAGGGGTGGGGCATGGCGCCTCAGGCAGAGGAGCCACCTGGACGAAAGCCTGGCAGTCAGGGCCTCACGGCCTCCTCCAGGAAGCCGGTCTGGCCTGTCTGGCCCCTGCACTCTCTGCTCAGAGCTCAGGAGCACCTGTCACACCAGGCATCTGGCTTTGCCTGGGTTGCACACTGACCTGCGGGTTTGGAGACCTCAGGCAGACAGCGTGTTCCTGAGGGATGGGGCCACCATGCCGCAAGCAGCGGCTGATATGTACTAAGACTCAGGAGACACTTGCTCACGAACCCTGAGTGCCTACCATCGCCAGGCACTGATCCAGGCATGAGGGAGGCAGAGAGCAAAGCAGACAGGCCTCGCTTCTTGTATCTATAGTCTGTGGGGTGAAAGGTGTTGCCACTGACTTAGGGGTCAGGGAATCAACAGCTTCATTAAGGACATGCTAGGTTTGAGGAGCCTCCAGCTCAGGGAAGAAGGCAGGACTGCAAAGAGAGGTCTCTGCTCATCACTCGGACTATGGCAATCAGCCTTCCCATTGGGCTCCCTGGTCCCCTTGTGCCCCCCTCAATCCTTCCTTCATGCCTCAGCCAGACTGACCTTTTCAAACCAGATCAAATCACCCTGCTGCTACCTCACACACACCCAAACCTCCCATGAGATGGAGGCCTGCGGGCCTTGAAGTCCAAGTGCCTCCTCTCTACTCCACTTGCTCATTCTGCCACAGCCACAAGGCCTCCTTCCTGCTTCACACACACCAGCGCATTCCCATCTCAGGTCCTCACTGCATGGTGTGTCTCCTTTCCATCTGGAATGTTCTTTCCCCGGATCTCCACAGAGCTGCGTTCCTGGAGTCAGGTCCACAGTCATGTTCTCAGAGCAGCCTTGCCTCATGACCTTGGCCAGAGCTGCCTTGCTTTCCAGCCTACCCCATCCCGTCTCTTGCATAGCACTCTGCCTGTAGTTACCTTTGTAGGCGTGTTTGTTTATGCCCCCAGCTCCACCCTCCCCATTGCTAAAATCCAAGAGCAGGAACTAGGGCTTATTTATAGTTCTGCCCCAGACTGTAGTACCTGGCACTGAGGAAATGTTGACCGATGGTAGGAAGGACGACTGGTACAGTGGCTGTATGGGTAGCAACATGGGAAGCCCCTAACTAGGGTTGGTGGGGCTCTCCTGGCAAAGGGCTGGTCTGGGTTCACCAGGACTGCTGGGCCCTGAGTGTATGGGCGGAGAGATGTGTCTCTGTCTGTGACACTGTGGCCTTGTGTCTGCCTGACTTCTGTGAGGATTTCTTCCTCCTTAAACATGTTCCCAAGAGAATCTTCCTCAGCTGTATTCAGAGCAGCAGCAAGAGGTGAAAGGATGGAGGGTGGAACCAGGAGAGAAGGAGGAAAAGGGGAAAGAGGAGGAAGAAAGTAGAGGGAGCAGGAGGAGAGGAAGCAGAGATGAAACGGGGAAGGACAAGACAAACAAAGAGGAGGGAGGGTGAAGGCACGAGGGAAGAGAAGCAAGAAAGGGAAGATGGAAAGAGCTGAGAAAGAGGGAAA
>PVJO010008524.1:0-74917 GCA_004026905.1 Hystrix cristata | reverse complement strand
CTTTTGTTATTTCTTTTTCGGTGGGTGTATTGTTTGTGTATAGGAATGCTATTGACTTTTGTGTGTTGATTTTGTATCCAGCCACACAACTGAATTTAGTTATTAAATCCAGTAGTTTTTTGGTGGAGTTTTTTGGGTCTTCTATGTAGAGTATCATGTCATCCGCAAACAACGATAGTTTAACTTCTTCCTTTCCTATTGGCTGCTTTTTTAGTCTAAAGTCCATATGCATTTATCTTGTCGATTTCATCTTATTCATCTCAAACTTTTATTCCAGTCTAACTAACATTTTGCTGTTTGATTGTAATGTCTAGCATATTTTTTATGACTCTCAAGTTTTGTGTTTTCTGAAAATGTGAAGACCATGCCTTCTAAGGCACCACCCAAGACTTTGAAAACAATTTTGTATAGTCTAGAACATAGGGGAAGAAGCCTTTCTTATTGTCTTTGTCCTTTGTTTAATATCAGTTGGGTCTGGCTATTTAAAAATTGTAATTTTCCATCTGAAGTGTCCTTGTTTCCAATTTAAGTCCCCCAATCTTTTATTAAAACTATTGCAACTGACCTCGTTAAGTCCCTTGCTAAAGTCCAAGCATATCATGTTTATGTTTGCCATGCTTTCTGAATCCTAAGGGTATCCTATCCAATAATTCTTGTGAAGGAAGAAATTAGATGCATTAGCCATAACTTATTGATAATAAACCCAAATTGCGTCCTAGTCCTAACTCTAGTGAAAGTTTATGGAGGGTGAAATGTAGTAAAGACTGAGTAAAATGCATTGACCAGGGCTCAGATATGATCTGATGCTTTGAATTTTCAAGGATTATTCAGCCAAATACTGAAATATTCTATCATATATACTCTGATGGAGGAGAAAAACTGATAATACAATTATTTTAAATAATGCTAATGAGGAGCTCACAATTTTTCTGGATATTGAAATTCTTTACAAAGAGAACTTATCCCAAATATCAAGAAATATAAACATCCAGTTCAGAAGTTCTTTATGCTGAGGCGCATCTCATCCATTGAAAGAAGACAGGTGAAATCTGTGTGACTCATTGGAAGTTTGTCAAAGAATTTCCAGAAAAGAATAAGAGGAAATGTGCTAGGGTGGCCGGAGAAAGATTCTTATTATGTCTGTTCATTTTTAAAGGAATAGCAAGGATTACTGCTTTGTTTTCTTTGTCTTTTTCTACTTAAATTTTTTCTGGTTTAGGAAATGACTTTTAAAATTTTCATTAGTACATGTTTGTGGCACATAATGATTACATTCAACACAGGGAGTTGATACACATACATAACACATTTTGATTCTTTTTACATCCACTTTCCACCTCCTACCTCTTCTGTTTCTCCATCTCTTGGTCTCCTTCCTATTTGCTAAAGATCTATCTCCTTGATCCCTATTTCTGTCTTTTATTTTACTCTTTTATTTATTTATATTTTGGGTTTCTTATGTAAGAGAAACCATGTTATATTTAAGCTTGTGTGTCTTCACTTAACATTGCTTGCTTTGTTGTGGTGAACATGATATGGAGAACAAAAACTAAAGAACCGTGTAAGTTTTGGAAAAATCCTTAGATATCGTGAAATCCAACTTGGGAATAAGATCATCTGTCTCTCTACAATATCCCTGATGGCCATTCAGTCTTTAACTGTATATCTCTTGTAACAAGGATCTCATTGCTAACAAAGGAATTTCTCTTTTTAGAATGTTTTGTGTCAAATTTTTAAAAAAAAGGTGAATGGATATTTGCTTTGCTGTAGCTTTTACCTTTTATGCTTGGTTCTGTCTTCTGTATGAAAATAGCATAAGGTTAGTTTTCATCCATGTAGCAGCTTCTCAGATCTTGAAGATGACAATCTACTAAAGAAATATTTGGCTATCAACCAAAGATATCTTTCCTCTGGCTGGATCCAGAAAAAGAGAGAGGTTGGGGCATTGCTACTCCGGGGGAAATGCACACTACTAAGGCAGCTAGCTGGCTCGGAAATCCAAGGACTCTGAGTTCTTCCTTTAAATGTGGTTTCAAGTGTCCCACCTACATGCTTTAGTTTTAGCATCTGTCAAATGAGTCTCATAGTATCTTTCCTAGACACTGGTGAATATTATGGAGATATGACAAGAATGTTAAAGATCTTTAAAAAATAAATATGGACACTTAAAACTTCAGAGAAAAGAAGTAGACAAAGAGGCTGTTTGGCAATCATCAGCATCTTAAGTCTCCACTTCCTTTTGCTTTCTCAAGGCAAAGGATTTGTTCCTTCTAGGTTCACTATTCCTATCTACCTCTCCTTTCTCAGTCTTTTCATCTTCAGGTTTTCTTACTCAAGTTTTCCTTGAATTTGGGCCAAGATATTTAAAGGCCTCTTTTAAATTGTTCTGTTCCTTTTCTTCCCCAATCAGCTGTCACTTATCTATTGGGCAAATTTTTAAAAAAATCAAATCATAATTACTGTTGTGTTCAGTCTCCTTCTGGTTTATTATAATTTCAATCTTCACAAACTAAATCCCTAATTAAAATAATTCAAAATAAAGTTTCTTTTGGGTTTTTCCTACATCACCTCGTTCTTTCTTCTATTCGCACTGCTTGTTCCTGCTCTATAATCCCTGATCCAAATCCTCCTTTCAAATGACAAAGGTCACATACCTACCAAGGCCTCCCTCTGCTCAGATCTCCTTTATAGGTTTTTAATTTTTGCCTGTGTAATGCCTCACTACCTAGTTTAATTTTCGATTTAAGTCAATCTTTCAATAAGGGAAATTCTGCATCAGTCTTTTAACCAGCATATGATGAAAATAACCAGAAGAGTATAAAAAACTAAAAACCAAAAAGCTTTTAGAATTAGTGGAAAGAAGCAATCATGTGTCATAAGGATTCCAAATTGCTTGTATAATAAGTACTAAATCTGGGTCCTAAGATGGAATGTTGGGGATGATTCCAAGTTATTCAGGTACCATGAGCATATCAAAGGAAGAAATAAAGTCCAAGGCAAAAAGCAAAATACACATGTCCTAATAGACAATATGTTTTTCCTCCCATAATATCATTACTGGTGATGGTAATCACATTGCTCTGCAAGGAAAACAGATTTCATTTTATTTCATGTTCCTAATGAATAGATCTCCATTTCTGCTACTATGAAGTTGTTTCAGGATATGGGCTCTTCTCTCTCAGAGTAGTTAGAATAATGGATGATCTTTTCTGCAATTACTTGGGTGTAATTAAATCTGTGGATTTTGCTGACTACTCGAACAGTTGAGCACTGAAGCTTGTTCCTGGAGTTTTATTATATCATTTGAATGGCAGCTCTCCTGCCTCGCTCTGCCCCTGTAGATGGATTTAGGAATTTATGGCTCATAGTGCCCTTTTCAGAATGTACTGGATACAGCTGAGATGAGTTAGAGAGGAAAGGGGAAGCATATTTCTACTGGGATGTATTCTAGTTGTATTTTTTTCTTATATTTGAGAAAGACCTGAAGAAGTTTCATATAAATCTGTTAGATTAGAAACAGGTGGACATTTTAGGATAAATAGAATGTCTGGGCATAGTCACTAGCTGACCAAAAGCACGACGGGTAGGAACTTGGTCTTATTCATTTTTGTGTCATTGCTGCCTCACATGGTGATTGGCATATAATTAGTCCTCAATAAGCAAGTAGTGACTTGAGCAGGGTCTAGGACAAATCATGATGAAACTCAGTGTCTTGATTCCTGAGAAATCTGTAATGAAGGCCAAGAAAGATATTTGCCTTCTGAATTTGTCCTGGTGTATTAATGATCACATGAATGAGGTACTTTTCACCATACTGATGAACAGTATGTCAGTATTGGGCAGCTTTAATGTTCAATTTTTATTTTAATAGCAACATTAGATTAAAAGATTTGCTGACCTACATTTGAATGAGTATTCCTATGTGAATCCAAATGAAGTTTTCTATTCTAGTTTCAAAGATCTTTGCATTCCTCCAGAACAGTATATATTTCTAATAGTTTAACAGTTGTTAATAACTAATCCAAATCTGTTAATATATGTGTACATCATTCTTTGTTTTCACCTTTTCTCAGGGGAAAAAATCTTATTATACATGTAAGATTTCTTTACTAGAAATTAAACTGTCTAAAAACCTTCTCGTTTCTCTTCTGACTTTTGGAGAACAACACAATCTGAAAACAGAAGAGGGGATACTTAGAAATAGAATATAGGAAGGAGGAAGAGAGGAGAAATTAGGCTTCCACAGGACTTTCTCTTCTTTGAACACAATGAAAAGGGACACCTTCTAGAGTGCTCAGTGTGTGGTGCCTTTGTCCCACCCTCTTTCCCTGGCCCTGTCTCTTAGGAATGGAGATTGTGAAAGGCTTCCAGGCTTCTCTATTTCTGGGGCAACAGAGTATCAATTTTTCCTAAAATTCCATCACTGTTGTCATGTTCAACTTAAATAATGCTGAGTTCTGCATATGTTATGGTTTGTGTCTAGGTGTCCCCCCAAAGCCTCATATGGTAAGAGGTGGCTGAATCTACCGTGTGTGATGCTGGGATTAAGGGTGTGCGATTACTAGATTGATCCACTGATTGGTTTAGCACCACCCTAAATCCTAGCAGCCTGGATAAAATATAAGGCACAGGAAGAAGCTGGTTAGGCTCCTCGCTTGCATTCCTTGCTTCCCTTGCTGCCTTTGGCTTGTCTGCCATGCCATCCTACCTTGGAGCCAGCTGATTGTGGACTGAAACCTCTATAAACCTGAGCTAAATAAACCCTTCCCCCTTCTGTTTTGGGTGTCAGGTATTTTGTCTCAGCAATGAGAGAAAAGTAATGAAGATAATATGTTTACCGAAAAGGTCTAAAACAGGACAGAGAATACCCCAAATATACTCCTACATTCCTACATCATATACACTTTGACTCACTGCCTTATCTCCAAGTATTACCTTGCCAATTTCCAAATATGGTACTGATTACAGAGTAAATCTCAGTAGACAAATGTGATTGCTCTTCAATTTGATTCTTTTTTTTTTTTTTAATTTGATTCTTTTGTTTGTTTGGTTGGTTTTTTTGAGACAGGGTCTTGCTATGTAGTCCAGACTGGCCTTGAACTCATGACGATCCTCCTGCCTCAGTCTCCCAAGTGCTGGGTGCACCACCACATCTGGCTCAATTTGATTTAAGAATTAATTTTTTAACTTTATTTTTACCTATTTGCCATGGTGACCTAAGAATTTCAGGCAATTAAGAAACAGTACTTGCTTTTTCTTTTCTTTCGCTAACTATGATATTTATATGTGGGCCACATGTGGAAAAAGGACTCTGATTTCTTTTATTGGCTATTTTCAGGTTTTATTTTTGAAGTGAGTGGGAATCAAATAAAGAATGGTAGGGAAAAAACTGAGGGTCTTCTTATTTCCTCACATTTTAAAGGCATAAGATTGAGCCAACGACTGACAAACCTATGTTAAGATTATTTTTAGTTCTAAATTTATAATAGTGTTTATAATTTTTGATTGTTCACATACTACAGTGGGAATATGAGAAAGGTCCAGGAAAGGCATGTCGCCAAAAGAACTGTAACATATCAAAATGAGGCTAAGCCTTTTAAGAGTCATACTTTGGGGTCAAGTGTTCTTGATGACTGAACCTGTCTCTAGATCTAAAGTTCTCAGTGTAGTACCTGGATTGGTGGCACAGAAATTATTTAAAATGCAGATTCCTGGCCATCTCCTATACCTACCAAATTAGAAATGATTCTACTGGTCTGATGCAAGAGTTGTTGTATAACATAGTGCTGGATCTAAATGGCACCTCCATCACTTTCAGTCTACATAATTTTGAGTATATTAGTATCCAGTATGGCCTCCTGGAGCCTTGGATTCCTCACCAATGAAAGGGCATAATAACAACTGCTTTTTACTAGTATTGTTCTGAAGATTATACATCAAGGTAAAGCCAACATTTTATCTCATTCTTACTGTATAACAGGAACTTTTCAAAGGCTTTACATGTGGTGATTCATTTATTCTTCACAACACCCTGATGAGGTATGGCATTTTACAAATGAGGAAATAGAGCCAGAGAAAAGCTAAATTTCTGGCCTGATTGGACACAATTAGCAAGCAGTAAAACCAGATTTGAACCAGTTAGAATCTAGAGATTTTGTTCAGAACTACTTGCTATTTAGGAAGTACCTGACACATAGTAGGGACTTAATAAATGTTAATACTCTTTCCCACTTATCATCTTGGGATGCCATTATTTTAACTATGTAGAATTATGAAGAATTCATTTATTACTAGTTCAGTCTGGTTATCTTAATAGGAAAAAAATTAACTACAATCTAGTGTAAATTGAAAACCAAATCAATACAGATTCACATTAAAGCTAGTAATATGAATAATTCCTGGACATTTGAAGGAGCCAGTACAAGGAGCGCTGTGGTCTTAGCCTGTCCTTTCTCCCTCCTTTCTGCTTTGTGAGTGCAACACAGAGAAGTTAGGGGCAGGCTGAGTCACTGGTTTTCAAATGTTGGCTTCAGGTATCCTCTGAACTCTTACAAGATATTGAAAACCCCCAAACACTTTCCTTTATATGGGTTTTATGAACCAAAATTTACTTTATCAGAAATTAAAATAGAATTTGTTAAAATGTTTGATTTGTGTAGAAATAATAGTTACATGTCAACATAGAAATTATTATGAAAAATGACTGTATAGCTAAAACAAAAATGTTAGTTTAATAAGTTTAATTTTTTTAATTACTAAAAATGTTTTTACTATGTGCCTTAATAAAAGAACACTAGACTGTCATATGCCTGCCTTCCTTTTTTGCAGTATCACATCAGGTAATCTCTAGAAAACTCCCTTATCTACTCATGGGAAATTGAAAGTGAAATGGCAAATAATTTCTAATATGATTATGAAATAGTTTTGGCCTCACAAACCCCCTGAAAGGGTGCTGGGACACCCAGGGGCCACTGGATCACAATGCGAGATTTTCTGTGCTACTTGCAAGTTGGACAGAGGTGCTCAGTAAGTCCAGGATGCTCACACTCTAAATCTCTCCTTTCCTCTTGTTAAAACTTTTGGGGCACTGATTTACCAACTAAGAATTAGTTAAATTAATATGCAGGGAACTGTGCTAGGAACCTCAAAGAATATGATCTAAAATAATGTAGCCAACAGCAAAATAAGAACAAAACTTTATTTTGATTAGATTATCAATATTAACTTTAGGGAGGAGGTGCTGGGGTCAAACTCAGGGCCTTGTGCTTGCTAGGCAAGTGCTCTAGCACTTGAGCTAAATCCCCAACCCTGAACTTTGACAGCTATATAAAACCATTTCAAGCATCAATGGAAATGGAGGAGACATCAGATAGTAAAAAAGAGGAAAGATGAGTTTCCAAGGCAAAAAGTAGGATTGTGTATATGTGTACCTGCTCATTGCTCACAAATGGTTTGAAATGACTGAAAAATAGCCCATGTCTGCAACATCTACTTGTGTTAGAGGATATACAAGTATTTAGTATTTCTATCTCTTATGTAAGAGTGAGCACTTGAAATTGAGCTGAAGTTACGTGACGTTTACTAATAGTAAAGGAGATTTATAGCAAAGAGTGGCTATTTCAGTGCCGAGCTTTCTTTGCAAGCATCCCTTTGTCTTCTAGGAGCTCATTTTAGTCAACGGGGGAGGTGCAAAGTGAGGACGACATGGTGAAGTAAAAGGAATGCTTAGCATCATTCGCTTTATATCAAGGTAGTTTACAGAGAGATTTAAAGCAATGATTATTCATGCTTTTACTTTCAGCATCAAATAATCAGAAATTGTACTATGTTAAGAAAAAAACAAATGGACCATAACATCTTTGCTCTTTCATATGCTAAGTTCTTTAAATGTCATGCTTCACAGTGAATGCAACACGCTTATCAACACCAATTTCAATGTTTTTTAAAAAGATAGACTGTAGTTCATTCTAGAAGTGCAGAAAAACTTCAAATGGTCTGCTCTACACATATGCATGATGTTCCCATTCAATTTCAGTGGCACTGTAAAATTACAATAGGTTAAACAGGACGGCTCATGCTATAATATTGCACAGCTTAGCCAGAAGTGGTACATAAAATACATACAATGAACATAATGTTTAGTACACTATAGATTATATTTGGCATGTTTGGTAGGTATTTTATAAGCCTATCTGAAATTTTATATCATCTCTGGCAGATGGGAAATAAACAGCAACAGGAGTTGTTAATTTTTTTTATTATACATTGGAAGAAGAGAAGTAATAATGTTAGGAAAAACATACTGAGGCTAAAAAACTATATAAAATGTTTCTAAAGCCCATTTTAAAATCTTGAAGAAAAAAGAAATAAAAAGTAAGTTGAAATGTTTCAACATCTGTTATCAGTAATGGCAGCTCTAAAAATCAGTCTTTGTCAGGTAAGAAAAACATTTTCTGGTTGAAACATAGCCTGCTGGTTTTTGAGATGCCAGGAACAGGTATTTGCAGAGCGAATGGTTCAAGTGGAGGAAAACCATGAAGACTAAAGTGATAAGCAAATTAGGATGAGGTTGAAAACCTCAGTACTGGTTTAGAATTGAAAGCCATCAATGACACGCACTTGTAGCCCCTTCTATGAGAGTGGCATTTTGAGGTGGCTTTGGATCTGGGTTGAATCAGGAAGGACAATTTTCATTCTGCCACCTCTGCTCAGGAGTTTTCCAGATTTTATCCGTCCTTTCTGGAATTGCTGCTTGCTCGCTGCTTCCTGACTGGTAGACCAGTGCCAAGTCTTTTCCAGCTGTGCCAAATCTTCCATTTTTCCTCCACTATAATCCTCTTAAGAATAGAGTCGCATGATCCACACGCTTATGGGCCTTTCTTAGCTCCACAGTGCTCACAGTCCACACACGACAACAGCACCTTCCACTCTGTAACCCCGAACCCAACACCGTTTTCAGGCCTCCTTGATCACCCTCATTGAATCTGCTGGCAGCCATCATGTTTTTCACACTTTTCAACACACTGTACGTTTTTGAATTTCTGTGTGCTTTGCAAATGTGCTTCTTGTATTCTGGAGAGAGATACTGTCCATGAACAGCTCTATTTATGGAGATCCTGCTCAACTTGTAAGATATTGGCCAATATTTCTTCCCAATATATCCAGGCTTCACAGGGAAAGTCTTCTACCTCTAGTAGTACCTTGACAAGAACACTCCACTTACAACTTCATGGAGATGTTTAGTGCACTGCACATTCATTAGCTGTTTACAGTTGCCTTCACAATGTAGACTACTTCTGGAAAGATAGTATATTTTCGTCTCTGTAGATTGGTGATTGAGAAATATCTGCTGACCAAATGATTAACTGGCAGGAATCCCCTAAATCCACATAACACTTGCAGAAGCTTATCATTCCACAGTTAGAAATTGGATTGGCATGTAAATCCCCACAAGAGAAAAACTGGGCTGCTGGTGGTGTTGGGAGGATTAAATTGAAAGTAAAAGTCAATACCTGCCTGTGAGCACTTCTAGCAAGAAGTCAGAGAGAAGCAAAGATGCTTGGGACAAAGAGCAAGAGAAGAGTGGGGAGAACTAAAAAAATAGCAAAGACTGATGACAAACAAAGAGGAAGACCACTTCGTTTACACTAAATTTCTTTCTTCCTTGAGGGACAATCCGATGGAAGCCTTTGGAGTTATAGAGGAAGTACTGTATTTCATTCATACATGGTACTCAAATTTGTTAAGGGCTTTGCTTTTGTAACAGGTGGTAGACCTGGAACAGAGTTAATGGCATTTTAGAGAAAGATGGCATGAACAGATATCTCTAAACTTTCATCTAGGAGAACAGTGAGAGTTATTGAGTGTGGAGGAGAGGCATTTGCCAGGGTCTTTTCCTGGAGTGGTCAATTTCTCACTCCTGGAAATGGCTGCCTCCCATGGTTAAAGGCAGGCTGCACTTGCCACTTGGCCCACAGAAAGCAAGAGGCCTGCACTGTAGCTCTGAAGACTTGAAAGAGACCATCAGATCCCACTGTTAGGACTGACTGATAATATCACTGGGGTAAAGGTGTGTAGTGTCTTCAGCCCTCTGCAGTCTTTCCACCATCTCCCCTCACCAGCTTCTAACCTCCTGCCTTTGTTGTGCTTTGTCTCCCCCTGAGGTGAGAATGTACAGCTCCACCAACACTTGAGCAAGTGATAGTCAGTTGACAGTCAGTTACAACATTAGAGACTGAGGGTGTCGTGCTGGTTAATCTTGATTGTTGGCGTGATTGGATTGTGAGGACACTAACTCAACAATTACTGCACAGGCTATTAGAAGGGGAGGCCTAGTTAGAGGAAGGAGGTCATAGGAACGTGACCTTGGGAACTATAGCTGGTCCCTCTTCCCTTCTGTTTTGGCTCTTTCCAACCAACTCAACTTTCTGGTCATCACGAGTTAAGGAGCACTCCCCTCCCATAGCTTCTGCCATGATTTCTCTGTCTTGGAGCCACCCAGCTGACCATGGACTGAAATCTCTGAAACAGCAAGCCAAAATAAACGTCTCCTGTGGCTTGCCAGTGTCAAGTATTTTGTCCTGCTAATGGAAAGGTGAGTAATACATGTGCTTGATATCATTCCTTACAAACCAGTTAATCTCTCTCAAAGATGCAGCACTGGAGCCAGGAGTAATGATGCAGACCTACAATCTCAACACTCAGGAGGGTGAAGCAGGAAGATTGCTGAAAGTTTGAGGCTAGCCTGAACTACAAGTGAGACTCTGTCTCAAACAACAACAACAACAACGACGACGATGACAACAACAACAACAACAACAACAACAACAACAACAACAACACAGAAAAGATGCAATGCCGGAAAGGAAACCACAAAAAAGAATGAAGTACTAATAATGGACTTTCATGTATGAATTGGGGGAAAGATTTGCCCTCCAATTATACAAGGTGCATAGTGGTTTAGGTGTCTCTATAAAAGGCTGATGTTGTCCGCTATCTTTATATTATCTTTGCATATAGTTCACATGGGTACCAAAAAGGATAAAAACCTGCTCTCATGAGGGAAAACACTGAACAGATTGAGCTGAGGTGACATGTGATCCAGTCTCACAGATCCAAGCTAATGGGATTCTGCTTAACTAGGGTGAAAAGTGGGAGCACGTGAGCACCTCAGTCCTGGGAAGGGGGAGGCAGCTTGGCATGTGTGAGGGACTCGCAGGCATCCAGAGGGTCAGCAGGGACCTCTGCCTACAGCCTGCACCTCTCTGAGGCTGTAACAAAGCTCAGAGGGTGCATCTTTGCACATCCAATTGAGCTGTGCCTCTCCCACCACTAATTCTTTCAAATCTATGAAAGGTAGCTGGGGAAGCAATTAGAGAAGAAAAAAACTGTTTTTTTGAATCTTACTGCTTTTTGTACGAAATCATGGTTTTGTTTCTTCTGTTATTTTTTTTCCAGCATAGAGCCAAAGGAAATAAAGCAGTTCAAGGGCTTTACATCAAATTTCTGCTTTCAAATTGCCAGAGGAGAAAATAAACTACAGAAGAGTTCACATACATACTTCAAACACATATATTTCTTTCTTTTTTTTTTTTTTTTTGTGGTGCCAGGGATCGAACTCAGGCCCTTGTGCTTACAAGGCAAGCATTCTAATCACTGAACTAAATCCCCGTCCCAAACATATATATTTCAAATATCTTTCATGTCGCATCAGCTCATTTTAACAAATATTAACTATGTTCTATGTCCAAAACACTGAGTTATAAATATGAAAAGAAGAAAAGAATTAGCCTGTAGAAGATCAAAAACCCCATGGAGAACAACTATGCATAAGCATCTCTGATACAAGGATTTAGTCAAGGAATGTAATAGTAATACTTTTATTACTAACAACAATATAATTGTTATCCAGGATAGACAATTCCAAGGCACATTTTATAACATTCTTCAAAAGGACCTGAGCAATCCATCTCCCGTGACTTGTAGTGGATCAATTGTGGTACTAGCTTCGCATCCTTCCCGTACTCCTACGTCCTGGCATGCCTTCCCAAATGACATACCTACGTGCACATAGGTGGGGCTCTGCTTCAAGCTATTCTCTGGGGAAACCCGGGACATGGAAATCATAATAATTAATATTTCTGAGTATTTGCTGAGTATCAAGCATTGTGTTATATACTCTCAATGTAGTAGCTCAGTGGACTTTTTCCAGATAGCTCCTTAGGTAGAAGGAGCTGTTATTCCAACTTTCCAAATAAATACATGTGTTTTAAAAGTTTAGTAGCCTTCCCAAGGTTATATTCTTGGTACTAACACCAACATTTAAGTGCAGGTTTACTTAATGTTAAGATCCAAACACTCACGGCAACTATGAAAAGCTTAAAGGTACATAGTTACTGTGATGGGCACTGTGGCTCCCTCACCGCACCTGCCCCATTCCTCTGTGTCAAGCCACATGGCCTTGCCTCTTTCTCTATAACTTTCAAAGTGGCTGAGTTAATCCTAAGTCAAATGATCCCCCATGGTGATGGTTTCAGACGCATGCATCCGCACAGCATTTCCCAGGCTGCGGCACCTGGTTCACGCATGGTTCATTCATCCACAAAAAGTTAGCTGTACCTTTAGAGTACCAGCAGAATCGGACTGCCTCGGCCTTCTCCTACCATCAGCTGCTCAAGACTCTGCAAGCTCCTGCCTGGGTTCTCGCCCACTTTCCCCCTGCACTCCCACAGTCGGCCTCCCACTCTCTTCTATCGGAGCACCTACCTGCTGCAGCACCATTTTTATTCTTTGGAAAATGCCTCCGTTACTCACACAGAATTGAGTACGAATTCAAAGGCGATGGCTAAGTATATCCATGATCAGCCTCTCAAATCTGGGCTTTGTGGCAATACAGTATTTTGGGTATTTTTAAAAATGCTCTGGAGGATTACAGAGCAGTATTTTAAATAACACCTGTGACAGGGAAGGGGAAAGCTATTATCCTCTTGAACTGATGCGTATCTGCAGAGGTCAGACCATTTCTTGGGACACTTTTTATGTCTTCACCTATAACTTGGGCACCTTGATATGGGGAAGGAGCTCCAGGCCAGTAGTCAGGAGAGCTGGTATTAGTTCTGCTTACTTAACTATTTTCCTTAGAGAAGTCACTTAAGTTTTTGAGTTATTAATCTCCTTGTGTGTAAAACAGGATAGATAATACTGCTTACATACCTTGCAAAACTGTTGTCAGTATGGAAGGTTGCAGTTTATCAGTGATAGATTTTTTTAACTGGTTTCCTTGAAATCTTACTGAAAAATAGCAACCCTGTCTCCCATTTCCCCAGAATTGTATGCAATATTGCATCTGTGCTATGTGCCTAATACAAATATTTCATTTTTCTGGAAACAAGGTGCACAGTTTTTAACACCTTCTCAGAGAAACCCCTGACCCAAGAAAGAGCAAGACCTACTAGAGATTCTTTGAAAACTCTAAAGTACTATTCTAATAAAAGTATCATCTATTGGACTCGTCTTCATCTTTAAATATCCTCAGTGACTTTGTGCAGCACAAGGGCTCTTTAATAAGTGACTTTGCCCTTCAATAATCAGTGATGAATCAACACGCTTTGTGTATTTATTAGCTAGTTGGTGAGGTCAGGAAACATGGCTTCACAGAAAGTTGAAATATAAGCATATATAGCATCTTGATACTGCTGTAATCCAGACCTGCAAAGTTCTGAAAGCAACTGAGGTAATATCACTAAAATATCTCAACAGTTCTCTCATAATAATTCTCCAGACGAAATAGGTTACTACACAAACTCCCTTCTACCCTTGTTCCTCCCTCCTTCCCTTCCTCTTTCCTTCCCTCTTTCCCTCCCAACTCCCACCCTCCTTCTTCCCAGGCGTTGGACAGCCCTGAGCAGGCATCGGCTCCCTGAATAGCCCTGTCCCGTGAGCGTGGAAAGGGGTATCCAGGTTCCAGGAAAGATGTGAGGGACTGAGCCTCTGCAGCCTGTCTGGGAGCCCAGCTCTGCTATTAAAATCACTCTGCGACCCTCCGTCGGTCACTTAACCTGCTGTGCTACTATTTGCTCATCTGTAAAATTGCTCTCCCTCTTGGGCTCATTGTGAGGATAAAAGAAAATAATAGGTGGCAAAGTGCACTGAATGGTCAAAGTCTAATACTAAATCAAAGTATTATCATTTTAGAAGTTTATCCCTGAGTAGTGCTGATATCGACATACGGAAGTCAAAGCTGCAATTAGGGACCTGCTTCATCTTTAATCCACCAATAATAAAGCATTCGCCAAGCAGTGACCCAATTTCAGGTACCCTATGGTTATTTGCAACTTTTTCTTCTTTTTCTTGGTGTAAAGTACAGCAACTCAGAATTTTTTAGGACAATTTCAGAATCGCCTAGTCTGTGGCCTTCTTTGAGTTCAGAAAATGTGTTAATAAGTTTATTAGGGTCTTTATTAATCGGTGTAGGTCTCTGTGATGGGTTTGTTCAGGTCAATAAATCTTGGCTAAGGCTTGCTATATACCAGACCTTGAGGATACAGAGAAGGGTAATGGATATCCTAGACCTGCGGGAGCTAATAGTCCAGTATGAGGAGAGACATCAAGAAAATCTGTTCAAACCAAAGAGAAAATATCATTGAAGCAGCTCTTCTTTAGGGAACGTATACTACATGCTATGCACAGTGCTAGAACTTTTCATGAATTATTCTTTCAAACCTCCCAACAACTTAATGAGGTCAGCCATTTTATACTCATTTTTTAGAGATGGCACATATCTCAGAAATGTTAAGTAACTTGGCCAAGAGCACACAGTTAATAGGTTTCCCCAAGGATGCAAAATTTAGTTTTTCTGACTTATGGATGCTATTAGAAGACAGGAAAGCCCTTAGTCTCCAGGGAAGACCAGAAAAGCAAATGAAGGTTTACGTTGGAGGCTAAATTGAGCAGTGTATTTGCCTGGTGCCAGAGAATGGGGTATGTTTCCTTTAATAGGAGCAGTTAGATACATCTTGGTTTTGGAACAAAAGCTAAATGTTAACCAGAAAAGCTTCATCTGGATAACTCTAAGTTACAGAAAGAACTAGGTAACTAGGTAACGCTATAGTTTTATGGCACAAATTTGAAATCTTAAAAAAAGAACATACCTTTTCTTGAGAAAGCCATATATTCTTCAAGCCAAGCTAATTAAGCATTGGATGGTTTAGTAGGTGCTTATTATATATTCTACTCTGACAATAAAATTAACAAAGATCAGTTTAGACCAGGGTTCTCATTTCTATATGTCTTGCACTTATAAAATTCTTTAGTAATGACTTTAGAATATGGAGAAATCAGAGATGTCCCCTTATTCTTCTCATAATTACTCATTTCTAAAGTTCTACGTGAGAACTTCCTTTCTTTACCTAAGAACCTTGGACTTTATTAAGTCATAAATGCGCTTTGAGAATAGTAAACTTTTAAATTAGTAATTAGCAAACAATGACCCATGGGCAAAATCTGAACTGCAGCCTATTTTTGTATAGTCTACAAGAGCAGAGGAGATTTTTATATTTGTTTATATTTGTCTTTTTGAGACAAGCCCTTTCTCTGTACTTCAGGCAGGCCTTGAACTCACTATGTGTCCCAGGCTGGCCTCCAACTTGAAGCAATCCTCCTGTCTCACCCTCCTCTGAGTACTGGGATTACAGGTGTGTGGCACTGTGCTTGGCTAGTATTTACATTTTTAAAATACTGTTTTTAAGAAATATGTACCAGACACTGTATGTGGCCCACCAAACTTAAAATATTTGCTATCTCCCTTAAGAAATTTGGTGCTACCCTACTATAAATTACAATGAGAGATTTATTCTTAGGGAATGGCAAGTATAGCACTTTCTGAGAGGTTGTGGGAGCCAGATTGCCCTTCAAAATAAAACTCGGTCTTGGAAGGAATGAAGTTTCTACCTGTGAGGCCTCCAAGACCTGCCCCAGTTTTTAGTCTGAGGGCATGTTCTTCCTGGCAGACTCAACCAACTTCTGACACTGAAGCAAGAGATTAGGGTATGGCACATCTGGCTGGGGAAACAGGCATGACTTGTCAATTACAGAATCCCAGAACATGTGTGCAGAACAGTGAATCCAATCAGGGAGTGACATCTACATTCCCTCTTGAAAGATCTTCAGCCGGTTTTTGATAAGGTGTCCTAGACCTGGTGCCAGTCCAAGGAGCAGAAGATACAAAAGGACAATCACCAATGAGCTCTCCACTACTGTGTTCTCTCTTACACTGTAGTCTGCTCTCATGTTGTAGTGTGTACTTTTTCCTACTTTTGCTTGGCCCAAACTTGTTCTTCAGAGCCTGTTTCATTTCCTACCTTTAATAAACGTAAAACCTTGCTACTTTTTGCACATGTCTTGACCAATTCTTTGCTCAGGGCAGAAAAAACCTAGAAATCACCTCTAGGAGACTCCAGTACTCAAAACCTGGTAACATATTTGGTAGAGCCAGCCAGGAGCCGAAGTCCTTTTGGGACTTTTTGTTCATTTCTCTCCCTGAAATCTATGAACTCAAGCCAGGACAGACTCATTTAGTCTTTTTCTTTTCTCTTTCTGTCTCCCCTGAATTAGAACTCAGGTGGTTTTCTCATGGCTCCAGGAACAGTTTCCTAGCGTGTCCCACCATGTAGGAAGAGGGAGGGGAAGCATCCATGTTTTTCATAGCCAGCAAGAGGCCCACAGATTCACCTCAAGTTTCTCTCCCTTTTTCATTCTTCTCTTTCCCATTTTCAGTCATTCGTTGTGGGTTTGAGTTATTTAAGAGCTTCCAGCGAGCCTGCTATTAACTCAGTTGTAGAACAGATTGTTCAGGTTCTATGTGTACAACCTAGAATTTCATATGCCTTTTCATCCTCATGTTTTTGTTATCTATGATACTTTGCTCAGATTTCTCACTCTTGGAAAAATTAGCTATTCATAACTTGGTTTCCTGCCTAAATACTTGATGCCTTTTGTGCTCGAAGTTGCATCTGTGCCTTTCCCCTAGATGGCCTTTTGTCTGTGGGTATAATTAGTGAGTTGCTTTTGTAGAGCCTTGTTTCATCCCAGCCTATCTTTTTGCCATGATTGTCGGCCATTTCATTTTGTCACATGGGTCAGCCATTTTGTTTCTTCTTATTGCTTGGCCACATGATTTAGCCATGTTTGTTGGCCATTTTATTTGGTCACGTGAGTTGGTCACATGGTTCTGCCAACCATGTTTGCCATTTTCTTTTTTCAGTTGGCATTCTGGCCACCAGGCAGTCTCACCCTTGTAGATTGGAGGTAAGCCTCTGATTTTACGGACCATATGGGCCTTCTTCCCTCTTCTTTTTTGAATCAGGTTAGATTCCCTCCTTGTTTATGCTAACAAAAATTCAGGTAATTTGGAAACACATGCCCAACAGCTTGAGCAGAACAAAGGAACAGCCAGTAAAGTTCAACTCAAGTGGCTATGATTATGGAAAAGTAGAGCCATCCTTGTTCTCAGAACTTCTTAAGGATTTTTGTTTTGTTTTAAAGAAGTTTCTGTTTCCTTAAACAAGGTACCAAGGTTTTTATTAACTGGGTAAATGTAAGAGATATTGTTTCTCAAATAGCTCCACCCTGATTTTATAAGAGCTTACTGTTTAGAAGGGAGTCCCTGGGTGGGGGTTCTTCTCGATCTCTTAAGGGTTTTCAAGTGGCTAAGTGAGTCCCAGGTGAGGGTGGGGCTCCACCCTGATCTCATGGGAGTTTCTAAAGGAGTGGCTAGAGGGCTCTACCCTACTTCCTAAGGAATTAGTGGGCCATCATTTGGAGAGTTCTACGGTTCAGAGTCCTCAGTGGAGATCTACTCTTCTAGGAGAGACACTGGTGTCTCCCCAGTTTTAAGCAGAGGCATCTGCTTAGTAAATACTGAGTCTCACAGGGATGCTTTGTGGACTCAGTGGGTCTCTTCCTTCTGCATGGGACACCATCAGAATGACCTGTGACCTAGTTCTCTCTCTCTCTTTTTCTCTCTCTCTTTCTGCCCCAAGATGAGCCATGGGAAACATCATGAACGGCATGCCGTAGATCCCACTGACCTTGCCACTGGGCTGTATCCTTGATCAGTGGGAACAGTTTGACACTGCTAATTTGAAAAAGGAACAATTTATCTATTATTGCAATGTGGTTTGGCTCCAGTATGAACTGGGGAATGAGGAGGGATTGGTACAGGATGGAATTTGAATTATAATACTATTTTTTTTTAGTTAAATTGTTTCAGCATGAAGCACAGAAGACCAAATGAAATCCCTTATATTCAATTTTTTGTGACCTTCTATCTTTGGAAAAACCCAGAAACTCTGGTGTTTACAGTGGTCTCCGAGGAAGAGAGAGATATCTCCGATCAGCCAGTCCTCAGATCCTCACTATGTCTCAGGGTGATATGGGTCTCTCCTGTCTGTTTAATGACAACCACACTGGGAGGTTACCTCAACCCCCTCTGTTATGGCTTGTATCTAGATGTCTCCCCAAAGCTTCATGCTGTCATAGGTGAGCTTTTTGGAAGTGGCTGGATCTAGGGTATGTGAATGTGGATTAAGCATGCGATACTAGGATGAAGGGCATATGGACTGGATTAGTCCACTGATTGGTTTAGCATAGTTCTGTGTATGTATAATGGGAAGGTCCTCTTTGGTGTGCAGTACCACCCAAAAGCCTTGTATCCTGGATGGGATAAAAAAGAAAGAGAGATTTGCTGCTGTGATTTTGCTGCTTTCTGCTTCCTGCAGCCTGCCTCCTGCCTGCTCTTCCATGGACTGTTTCTCTTCTGCCACACTCCTCTGCCATGTCACTCTGCCTCGGAGTTATCCAACTATGCACTGAAATCTCTATAAACTGTGACATGAACTAAACCTTTCTTCCTTTAAATTGTGAGTGTCAGGTATTTTGTCTTAGCAAGGAGAAAGATATTCAAGACAGATTTTGATATCATAGAAGGGTGGTTGTTGCTATAATGCTACCTGGCTGTATGGTTCAGAAGCCTTTGAAAGTGGCTTACAGAAAGCGATTAGAAGGTTTGGAGATGCCAGCTGATGAAACAACCCTGGAATACTGTAAGCTCAGCTTGATGAGAAATTCTAGTCAGAGCTCAGAAGACTAGAATGTTGATAGAAATGCATCTGATAAAGACTGGGCTTAAGAAGTTTCAGTTAAGAACAAGGACTAACAAGTATTGGCTGTTGGACTCCAGACCATGTGTATTATGCTTTGGCAGAAAATTTTTCTGCATTTTGCTTCTATCCAGAGACTTTCCAGGAGACTAAGTGTGGTAGACTAATCTGACAGAAGAAATTTCAAATCAGCCTAATGTTGAGGCAGTGGCATGGCTACTGTTGGGGACTTTTCTTCTGCCACATTAGTCTACCACACTTAGTATGTTGAGAATCAAGAGTAAAGAGCCCGGAAAAATGATCTAATATATTGTGAGTTTTGCCAGAAAGGAAACTCCAATAAAGTTACAGTCTGCAGAGAATGAGCAAAGGAGCATTTGGTTGGTGAAACAGAACAGGACAATAGAAAAGATGGCCTGAAGGCATCACAAGCACCAGCAGGACTCCACACTTTGCAGCCTCAAAATTTCAAAGGTGAAAGACTTTGCTTTGAGGAGAGAGCCCCAGCGCACCATGTTCCAGAATGGCAATGGCTTAGGGGATTTTTTCTGCGGGATTGGGTTCACAGCACTCAGCAATCCAGGCACTCAACCACTACAGCCAAGAGAGGAGGAAGCCTGGCTACTCAGCTGGCAGCAGATCTTGCCTTCATCCGTGTGGTGCTGGTTTTAAGTACATACAGAATGTAACAGTAGTGGGGTCAGGAAAGTTTCCACCTAGATTTCAGAAGATGGCCTTGGAGGCCAGGAAGTGCATCCCTGACAGGGCAGTGTGTGAAGCTGTGAGTGTGAAGCTGAAGGTGCAGTAGAAACCCCAGGGATTTGGAGAGGCCAGTAATGTTGATTGTCTGAGGAAAGCAGCAAGGAATGAGGAAAGGCACCCTAAAAGAGAAGCCATGAGAGCTACAACTACCAGCAGTACTATAGGGCTAGAGCCACCCAAGCCCTCTGGAGTTCATATCATGCCACAGATTGCCTCGGATGCTAGGTGTGGAACTGTGGGACTTACTGTTTGCGCTGCTGGAGTTTGGACTTTCTTTGGTCCTATTCCTTTCTATTTTCCCATTTGTATCTTTCGGAATGTGAATGTTTATGTTGTACCATTCTATTTTGGAAGTATTTAAGTTTCTTTTCATTTGTACAGGGGCTCAAAGCTAAGAGTTTGCCTTAAATCTCAGAGGAGACTTTGAACTTGGACTTTTTAGCAATGCTGAAACTGTTAGGAATTTGGCAACTCCTAGAGATGGACTAAATGCATTTTTCATTGTTTGTTTTAACTTCCTTCTCTGGAAAACCTTCTTCTGGATTTATAGCCATAACTGGGGTTGTAGGGTACCCTAGTCAGAAGTTCTTTAGTCCTGCTCTGTCATGTCACTCAAAGGTAAAATGTTCAACCATGAATTTTTAACTGTCCTGCAGTATCCTGTCAAAATTGAGGGTAATCCCTCAACTCCAGGAAAGGTCAAAACAGATTTTACTTTTTGGGATTATTCCTGATCATGCTTCTCAGGTACCCCTGAGCTTACTATAAAGGCATGTGCTATTCTTAATTCTGCCTCTTTGATGCTTATAGGCTCAGAGGCTCACCACTCTTGTTACTAGGTGATTTCTCAGACCTTCGTAAGCAGGCAGGATATCAGTGACCTGCCCGCCCAGGACTCCGAGGAGATTTGGCTCACTGAAATGGATTTGTCCAAGAGCACATCCAAAGGCGGGTTGTGCAATTATCAGTTCACACCAGGTCATTGAGGCCAAACCCTTTCCCCCAGGACCTCTGCTCAAACAGCAGAGCTCATAGCCCTAGGCAGACATTGACAGCAATTTGGAAGGAAAGTGACTGGCTAATAAACACAAACAGGAAATTCTACAACCACTAGATATAGTCTATCTTCCCAAGCAGGTTACCGTCACTCATCGCAAGGGACCCCAAAGAGACATGTTTAAAGTTTCCTTGGGAAATCAGAAGGTTGAAGAGAGACGAAAAGGGAAGCTTTGCAGCCCCTTGCGGAAAGAGTTTCTCCTTAGTGCCAGTTCCTGAGGAACCGTTCAGACTAGATCTTCCTCAAGGGATGCAGTAGAAAGTTACAAATCCCTACGTGGAAGGTGAGTATGGAAGGAAAAAGACATTAATATAAGATCATTTGGGGATGGCAAAGAGAATTTTATCTCGACATCGTAAAGCAGTCAATTGCATAAATTAAGAATTATAGCCTGGCTTGCCAAATTCAGGAAATAAAAATATAAGATGCCAACTTAAATTAAAAATTCAGATAAACATCAAGTCGTTTAGTACATGTACCTTTGTTTTTAGAAATAGTTCCCAAAAGAGTGTATGGTAGTATAGATGGCCTTTTAGAGGAGTCTCACACTGAGTTAAGACAAAAAAGCCTATGCATGTTCAAAATATTGTATAGCATATACTCATACCGAAAAATTATTCACTATTTACATGAAACTCATGTCTAACTGTGTATTTTATATTTTTGTCTGGCAACTTTCGTTGTGATATTGTCTCATAAAGAAAATCTATGAAGATATAAATTATGTCTTAATTCATCAGAAAAATGAATTTTTAAAGGTTGAATGGAGAAATGTGCTATTTTCTAGTCTAACACATGTGGTTTTTTTTTTTGTTTTGTTTTGTTTTGTTTTGTTTTTGATGAGGAAATTGAGACCTAGAGTAGGTGAATGTCTGGTTCTTGGTTATGCAGCAGGGTTGCCTCACAACTGCTTCTGTGGATGGTGTCCAGAGAGTTTTCCACCAAGAATAGCTGGGGACCTCAACTCCACTGGTGCACAGTTCTTGACATATTGTAGCAGAAAAGCATTTTGGGATATGTTGTGAGGGGCACAGGCTGATTTATTAGGCAGAATTTGAAAGTGAAAGAAAAATGCAGAAGGAACTTCAAGCTTGAGGAGCCGAAGGGGGAACAACTGTGATGGAGAGGACTTACTGACCATCAACAAATGGAAGGAAAGATTTTAAGGAGTTGGGGTGAGCTGAGATCTAGTTGATCGTCATTTTAGCTGCTTTTGCAAGGTTGCTTTAGAGAAGGCTTTGTGACTTCAGGAGGCAATCAGTTTCCTTGAGATGATTATTTTTACTTGGGAGGGGCTCAGGCTGCTGGAATTCAAGGTGACTATGGATTTAAGGCAATGACTAGAGACTTCTGGGCATCCATTGCAAATTAAATGGCCCTATAAGTCTCTTACCTTGATGACTTTGAAGTTGAAGTGAGATGAAATAGATTATGTAAATTCAGGGTTATTGGTTTTGTAGCGCCAGTTTTAGACAGACACTCCCTAAATGATTAACACGCTCACAGGCAGAGCTGCTATCTAACCCAAAGTTTTAATGTAATAAAGAAGCAGATAAAAAATGAAATTCAAGCTTTATTCTGGTTTTAGTTAACTCTTGGGTTTAGGCCCAAGTGAAGAGTTACTATTTTTTAGCAAAAGCAGCTTTAAAGTCCCTAACTTCCTCAGAAGAAAACACGAGTCATACTTTTAATGAATCAGAGATTAAGTAAGGGTCCAGGACTTTACCTCTGTTAGTTGGCACTCTTTCTATTTTAACCCAATTCCCTCCCGAAAAAGACACATTTCTGTGCCTGTGATGCAACACTATCCTGAGCCTCATTTTCCTCTTCTTTTCTTCTCCCTTTTCCTGTCAAATAAATCTTTATCATGAAGTGGCTTTTTGCTTTGTGTACATATAGAATTTGAGTAGTCTGTAGACTTGAGAAAATGTTGTATGTGTCTGCTTGGGTCTGTACATCTGTACCTATTTCTGTTTTCAAGATTAAAATGTTTGTTGTAGACAGTTTGGAAAATACTAAATAACACAAAATAAAAAGTAAAACCGACTCATAATTTTCCATTTTTGTAGAAAGCTACTGCAAATATTGCGTGTGGCGTCTTTCATTTTCCTCCATATGAAAAGAATGAGGTTACATTCTCTCTACATGTAATGAATTTTATATAAATATCTATATAATATATGAAATATACATTGTATATATTTTATCATTTATATATTAGTATAATTAAAATTTACATTTATTATGCATATTATTATATATTGTATATAAAATATGTATATTATTATGCATATATATTTTAAATGATGTTTTATGTATATATAAATAAATATATATGTATTTATGTATATATTCTGTATCCTGCTCATACACGTTAATAATATCCAAATGTATTTTTTGTTATACATTTTGTGTGCGTGCACGCATGCACACACACACACACACACACACACACATGCTAGTCAAATGTTCATTTTCTTACTAACTAGAGTTTTTTTTAAATTATACTAACAAAAAATAAAAAATTAAAAAAAATAAAAATTACACTAAGATTCTTAATCTTTTTTAACTGCATACCAGCAATATTTTTCTAGCTTCTCTCTAACCTTTTAATTTTGTGAATATTTTTATTGTATAAAAGTTCAAAGTGTGTATGTAATCAGTTTCATCATTTTTCTTCATAACCTTTGAAGTTATACTGAGAAAGTTATACTAAGAAAGTTAAGCCCTCCTTCATTTTGCAAATATACATACTCATCAGTACTTGCCTTCATTTTTTAATGAACAAAATGAAGCGTTTGCATTTAACTCTCTAACCCAGACCAAATTTATTCTGTGTGTGATCTTCTTGATTTTTGCTATCTGAGCATTTTGAACACACATAAAGAAAAAAATTGGTAATAAAAATGGAGTATTCCACACAGTCATTTCCTTCATTCCTGCACAGAGGCACATATGCAAAGAATGTGTAAATGTTATGACCCCCAGGGAGATCTCAGGAGAGAGCACTTCTTTAATGTCTTAATGCTTCAAAGGACCTGCAAACAAAGAAGGTTTTCTCTTTCTATTGACCTATTATATTTGCATAATCTTTTCTGATGTCACATAGAAGAAGAGAGTAGACTTGCTCTGGCATCAGGAGGCAGATCTAGGACAGATGGGTGAAAGTTATCCAGAGAGGAGTTCAGCTCAACGTGAGGGAGACAATGCTGCCTGAAAATCATCGTCCTCGCCTTCGCATCCAAGCTGTCCTCACCAGCTTGTCTGATTCTTTAAGAGGATGCTCTTTTATACCTTTATTAGGTTGCTCTGTGGTGAGAACTAAGGGCCAGGCATCCCATCATTAAGAATCTGGGGGGTAGAACGATGTCCTTCAATTAAATAATCTCATGGGTGTAGTTACTATTTATTATCCCCAAATTAGGGACATACAACAAACATCTTGTTTTGCTGATGATATTTTTATGGGTCAGGAAGGGAGGTAGTTTTGGTTTGGGACATCTCATGGTGCTGCTGTTAGCCGTTGGCTGTTGTGGTTGGTGGTTCGCTGTTGTGCAATTATCTGCGAGCTTGATTGGGCTGGACATTGCTGATGGTTCCCTCACAGAGCTGGCAGCGGATGCTGGCTGTTGGTAGCAGCTCAGGCTGGGTGCTGACCTCAGCGTCTGCATGTGGTCCCTCAAGCGTGGTGTCTTGGAGTAGCTGGAATTCTTCCATGGCGCCTGACTTTCTTCAGAGCAGTTATCACAAGAGAACCAAGTAGAAGCTAAATGATCTCTCCTGACCTAGTCTAAGAAGTCATGTAGTACGATTCCTGTTATATTTTGCTTACAGATTTGAGAAGAGGGGACCTGTAACTCCATCTTTTATTGAGAAGATTATCAAAAATTGAAGAACCTTTTTTTAATTGCCACACCAATTCACATGTTTTCTTATACCATGCCTCTTCTTTATCCTATGATTCATGTTTTGTGGCTTCTTATCTACGTGACTCATCTTTGTCCCAATGCAGAGATACAGTTGAAGGGTAGGAATTTGCCAAAGGGGGACATACAGGATTTTTGTTTGGTTTCACAGCAATTCAAACATATTCTCTAGAAACACGTTTATTTCAATTTTGCATTCTTTAACTGTGTTCAACATCAAACACATAGTTATACCTTAATTTCAATATGTGTTCATTTATTTCCAGACAAAACTGAGCTAGAGAGAGGAGGTGCTAATACATCACATTGTCCAGGCTTTGTTTGCCTGTTCTGAGGCAGCGTTTCAAAGCTGACCTTGGTTCCTGGCCCATGACTATCTGGAGTGTCAGGCTGAATCTGTTGCCCCTTCTGGATTTCTGGGCTTGACCCTCTGTGACCACCAGGCTTGGTTCAGCCTTTGGTCAGCACCCCTGTTAGAGATATAAGAAATGGTAGAAGGGATTTCTTTCCTGAGTAAAAAAATTAACTACTTGTCTTCCAAAATTTTAAATTCTTTATATCTTAACATTTAAGATGCCTGATAGGCAAAAGCCCGGTCACTACAGTGGAGAACTCTGAATTGTAGATGAGTTTATATAATTCCTGTAAGCATTGCTTTGACCTGGAAGCTGAGGAATCACAGAGGCAGCCCTTTCGTTTACTGTCTGGCAGTGTCTGCAGAGCTGTTGTGTCTGCTTTAATTAGGGCACGTTTCCAGCTCCAGAAGGGTATGAATGCAGCATCCATTTGTTGGTTTATGTCCCAATAACATCACAATGGCCTAGGGTTTATTTGCATCAGCTGCTCTGGGGAGTAGATGGCTTTTTGATTGTTACCTTGCTCTGCTCAGCCTGTCAGGGACTCACAGCAGTGGAATAGGGAGGCAGTGAAATCCTGTGACTGCAGTTACCCGGAGCTGCAGTAGTGTCCTGTGCTGCATCTTCTGAGGGGGTGGCAGCGGAGACCAGGGGACTTGGTCTAATGAGACAGTGAAAACTGGATACATATGGTGAGTTAAATCTCCCCCCTTTTTTTGACCTGCTTTAGAAGCCATCCTGCTGTTCAAGTTAAAAATAAAATAAAATAGCTGGGCAGAAAATAGCTATAAACCTATATTCTTCGTAAGTTTAATTAAGCATTTTGAAGGTCCATTTATTTCAAATGAAACGTACATGTGCCAGGTTTTTGCGTTATGATATGTAGTCATCATCTAGGGATTAGAATTTGCCTGTGTAAGCAAGAATATTCCTATTTACATTTTGGTTCCTGATCTAGCCTTTTGTTCTCATAGAATATCAAACCTATCCCTCAGGCTATGCACACTTGGAAATTGGTTCCTGCTCTAGACAAAAAAGTTACCTAAGATTGCTGGCATTAACAAATACTGGGCTAGCATGAGTTCATTTCCTGGGGACCTCCAGTAACTTCCTGTATCACAGCTACCCAAACTCTGTCCTCAGTTTCAAACGCTGGTCCTGCAGTGGCTGATGAAGTGTGCACAGTGCTCCTGCCCCTACCTCCTTTCTTTAGATGATTCACTGGCCCTGTGTCCCACGGTGGCACTCAGAGGTGAATTCCTCTCTGCTATCAGGTGATTTTAGCATGGAGAAGTTCAGGAATACTTTCTTTCTTATTGAAGTGGTGAAAAGCAGAGTACACTATAGTTCCGAATAGAAGCCTGAGACTGGAAAAGATTGTTTTATATCCTGTCAAGGTTACAGTGTAATAATTCATTCAGCACATTTACTGAGTACTTAATATGTGCAAAGTGCCAGGACACAGAAAACAAATTTGATGTCATAGAAAATGCTATGAAGAAATTTAAGGAAGGCAATGTGGCAGAGAGTGATTGGGGACCAGGGGTTTGGAAAAAACGAATCTGGTGGGCAGGAAAGTCTTTTTTAAAAGAGTAGAGAGAGACTAGACAGGTCCAAATTTGGAGGAAAGGACATGCTGGGTAGATGGCCTTTAAAAAGGTCTTATGGATGGCAGGATCCTAACAGGGGCAAATGAAAAGAGTCTAAATGTATGCTGAGAATAAGACTGGAAGCAGAGAATCCAGCTAAAAGGCCAGAACTATTTTAAGGTAAGAGGTAACATGGAAATGCAAGAAAATATAATGTTCATACTAGACAGGAGGGGACAAAAAATGGATAAGACTTGTTGAATGAGGAAAGAAAGAGCAGAATGGAGGGTAGCTTCTAGGTTTTCATCTTGAGCAACCTGAATAAGATGGTGCTGCTTGCTGAGAAGGGGCAGGCTAGGGGAGAAGCAGATTTGGAGGAAACAGGTACTGTACTTGGAGTCTAGAGGAAAGGTCAGAGCTGGAAATTTATCTTTATATATGGCACTTAGATCAAATAGTTCTTCAAGTGTTAGAAAAATTTAAGAAGCAGAAGTAAGGGAACAATTTCCTAACTTAAAGAGTCAGAGAAACAGAAAAGCAAGGAAGAGAAGTAGAAGAGCAAATAAATAAATAAATAAATAAATAAAATTTAAAAAATTTTAAAAAGATTTCATATGAAGCAGAAGGGATTTGTTGGAGCTATACAGATACATGAACCAAACTTAGCACCTGAAGGAAAACTGAAATAAACCTCATCACGATTTTTTTAATCACATATAGATGAACAACTAAATGCACATACCATATATATAGCGTGCTGATTTCCACAATATGAAAGTGTCTTTGTAGTGCTAAAAATTGTCTTTGGGAGACCATTAAACTAGGTTGGCTCTAGCATTTTAAATTACTATACCAACAAACAAAAGCCCAGTGTAAATAGTAATCTGAAAGTAGATATTATACCAAAACTTGTACCAATGAGAAACTATTGGTTAACCGTTAGCAATTTTCTGCTCTGATCAATTAAAACTGTTTCTTTTTTCTTCCTTAATTTCCCCTCTTGCCCCACCTGGCAGAGTGCTAGCTGCTTTAGTACCAGTGAATGTTCAACAAATTTTTAAAAATTTAAATGTGCTTAAGTTTTTCTCTTATTAATAACCAGCACTCAGATCAAGAAACATTTACCAGCACCACAGAGACACCTCCACCATTAGCGACTCTAATAGCATGGATTAATTGTGCCTGTTTCTAAACTGTATGTAAATGGAATCACATACTAATCCATAGTGTTTTATGACTGTCTACTGTCACTCCACTTCAGATTTGTGAGATTATTTCATGTTATTGTATGAATATTCTCACTGATGAGCTGTATCCCATCATATGGCTATATTGTAATTTATGTACCTGTTCTAGTGCTGATGGGCATTTAGGTGTTTTCTCTTTTGGGGCCAGTTTGAAAATAGTATTATGAGCACTCTAGTACATGTTTTTTGTGTGTTTATGTACATATTTCTGCTGGGCACGTAAGTAGGAGTGGAATTGCTCTTTCATGTTGTATTCTTCTGTTCAACCTTAGTAGGCACCACCCAACATTCTCCAGATTGGTTGTAAGTTTCTTACATTAGTGTATGAGAGCTAAGCTTGTCCCAAAGCCTCACCAAACCCTTGATATTATCTTTTTTCTTCCATTTGAAGCATTTTGATGGGAACATAAGTAGTATCTCATTGTAGATTTAATTTGTATTTCCTTGAAGAGTAGTTAATCTGAGCACTTTTGAAAAGTGTACTCTTCTATAATTGATGAACAGCTTTGTTTTTGTCAAAAAAAAGGTTACTAAAATATGAATTCATAGAGGTTTTCAACATCTAACTGCAGTGTCCCCTTTCTTCCACCAAATGGTAACCAGAAGAAACAAATAATGTCAGAATAGAACTTGGATGTCTCCTAGCCCAGTGGGGCTTGAAGTGTGGTCCTGGCAATACCACCAGAACATGGGGACTTGTTAGAAATGCAAAATTTATAGCCCTCTCTACCCCAGACCTACACAGAAGAAACTCTAAGTGCTCAGAATATACATTTTAACAAACTCTCCAGGAAATTTGGATGTATCATCTGGTAAGTTTATCAGACTATTTATAGATGAAGGTACTAAGGAAAACTAAACAATGATTAATTTTGTTTTGGTCAACCAGTTAGAATTAATGCTGATTTTTTGTTTGTTTGTTTGTTTACTAATACAGAATAAATTTAAGACATTCAAAATATTTACATTTCTAACCTGGACAAAATCATTAGTATGTTTGGATCCATATGATTTTTTGTGTGTGTGAATGGAAAACAAATAAAATATTTTCCCATGAAACTCCCCTAATACCACTGCAAGCCCTCAAGCTCTGTAGGGAGAATGCTCTTCTGTTATCAATTGGGGGCTGAGATGCTCCTTCTAGAGATTCTTTCTAGGTTCTTGTCCTGAACAAAGGACTGGTCAAGATGAGCACAAAAGGTAGCTAAGTTTTACACTTATTAAAGGTAGAAAAAGAGATATCCTCTGCAGACTAATTGTGGGCCAATTGAAATAGGAAAAGAAGTAAACTGTGCAGGGTGGAAGTGGACCATTGTGAAAGGCAGAGCACAGTGACCAAGAGGTTAATGGCTGCCATCTTTTCTATCTCCCACTCCTCAAGCTGATGTCAGATGTAAGCCGTCCTATCAAAAACTTGCTTCATTTCTCATGAGAAGAACTGGAGATAACACTTTCTGATTGGTTCCTGGTACAGGGATGTGGGAACTGTTTTCCTGTGCCTGTCCTGGATCTTTGTGATTGAAGGTCATGCCTACTTGTCTAGTCAGTTGGTTGTGCCCTAATCCAAGGCAGAAAAGTGAAGGTCTAGGAAAGTTCTCCAAGTCATTTCAAGCTTTTGTTTATAAAATGTATCCGTCTTTTTTGAAAGCTTTTTGGATAGCTTTTAGGAAATTTCATTCTCTTTCTCTATCTATCTTAATATTAATTGAGTACAGGCCCTTCTTCAGAGCTACAAAGACTGAAGCAGCTCTTCCAGGTCCTATGAGTTGTTGGTCTACTAAACAGACACATGGTGATTATAAATTGAGGACCCTTGCTCAGGCTTGCCACCTGCTTGGTCACCTTTAGCTACTGAACAGAGCTGTAACCGTAGGGACATCTTCTCATTTGGAGAAGAAATTTAATAGATAAGTTAGAAAGGTGATAAGTTATGACCCATTATTTCTCTTCTTGAAATCACATGGTAAAACAGGTGCGCATCACGAAACATTACTTTCTGGAATGTAGAATAGACAATCTAGGAAATCCCTCCAAAATACTTGTAAATTTCCACTGATTAGAATAAGCAGAGAAAAGTGCAGATGGGGCACCCAATGTTTTTCAAATTAAACTCAGTGTCTGCTCCTCTGTTTGCTGGCCAGCTAATAATTTTGCTACTGATTCACCTTACTCTTAGACTGGAAGGGCAATCTAGGGAATATGTAACTGTACCGAAAAATGCTGGGTTCTAGGACTATTTCTACCTCTGTTTGAGAGGTGGAGCAATCATTGGCGTTAATCTTACTTTCTTGTATAAGACTATTTCTCCACACTTAGCTTTGAGGCGTTTTCTAATGCTAAGTGAGTATTACTAAAACTGCAAATGAAAAGAGGTCTTAAGCCATCAGGTGTGATTAGTATTGTTATTAAATTTTAACTTCTTTTGAAAATTGCCTTTTCCCTGTTTGCTTCTGTTTTAATATGTTATATTTTCATGAACTTCAAATTATTTGTTTGCAGAGTAAGCAGAGTTAATTCTTCACACTCAACATAGGACTTTTCATCTTGAAAGAACTCTTCAAATGAGCTAATTGAAAGGAAGCTAGCAGTAGACTACAAAGTTAGTGCAAAATAGGCCTCTCCACACCGACTTAGAAAGATAATGGAAAGAAAGCAACTCCACCAAAAATGTATTTATGAGAATAGTTTGAACAGGTCTGGAGGAAAAAAAAGAAAATGTGGATGGAAGTTTGGTGCTACAAAGGACTATACACATGCATTTATGTGCCTGGTGTATGGGCTCGTGTGTGTGTGTGTGTGTATGTGAATGTGTATGTGTGTAAGTAAACATTCTCTTGCTAGTTATCTAAGTTCATGTGTGTAAATATTCTTCCTGTGCCATTATCACTTTCTCACTCTCTGACTATTTGTAGTCACTACTGGGCAAATGTAGGTTTATTTCAAGGTGATAGCTGGATCCATGAAGAACCTCCAAATATGACTTTCATAGAAACTTGGTGGTCTGTTTGGGTGAACACTTGATTTGGCTTTTGTAATCAGATCTGGCCTTTTTTACTTACTCCTTTGATTTGATTAGCAATTCTGTTAACACCATTTACAGGCATTTCCAGCTCCTGATGGAGGGAAATAGCATGAATGAGTAAGATAGCTCCAAACATCTGTAGGTAATACAGGGACAGACACCTCTGCTACTCTACTCTGGTGTCTAGCACAGCATTTTGCTCAGGAAATCAGTTAACATCTTTAGAGTAGATAAATATATTAATAAATCATTTTGCATACCTTCTAAAAGTCTTGAATGGTGAATGTGAAAGGCACCCAAAACACATCTTTGCTTGTTCATCCTTTCCTTTTCATAGTTGTCTTTTAGAAAATACAAGCCATTTAGCATCCAGGTTTCTTCCTGTATAACATAACAATGGGGAATTATGGATAATTTGCTCAAATGTCCTTTTGCCCTAAATATCTCTGATATTTAGATGCTGTTTTTCTCCATCATGCACCAATGAGAAGACTTCATATGGCCTCAGTATTTATTTCACACCAGAAAATAAAAATCATCAAACAAGATTTACAAAGTGCAGGTATGCTGCTAATTCTGTGTGAAACACTGATTTTGCATAGAAGTTTCTTCCCTATCTGCGAACCAAAAAGTTGTTTATTTTCACATGAGGAAAATAACATCTCATTAATAAAATCTAAACTCTCAATGGTTAGTGATAATGGACAATGGAAAAAGTCTTCTAGGCCGCTACTTGTATTCTTGTCTCTTGAATTTCACTTGATTCTTGGAAATCTCAAGTGAGTTATTCCTGATACCTCTGTTATCCTATATATTTCTTTTTTTTTTAATCCTATATATTTCTAAGTAGCATTGTAACCAAATGTCGTAATCTGATTCATTATTATTCCACAACAGCTGAGACAAAGCCAATAGGAAAGGATTTCTGCCTGTTGGGACAACAAATTAAGAAGTTAAGAATGTCAGTGGCATTAGAAAGACTTAAGTAACAGTTCTGCCAATTTTTGGCATCCGACTTTGGGCGGGTCACTTTATCCCTCAGTCCCATTTTCTTCATCTATAGACTAGAGATACATATAACACCCATTTCCTGGGCATTGTGTGAACCTTTAATTCAATAATTCAAGGAAAATTTAGTATACTCCTTTGCATGCAGTAAGTACTCAGTACATGCTAGTTATTTTTGTTATAAAATACATTAATAAGTGTCAAAAAGGATAAACACAAAAAGGAATATGGATACAGATAAGTAGGTCGCAAGACAAAACTTAGTTCCTAGGTTTACAGGATTTGATCCACTCTAACCTCTAGGTCGGCCTTCTAGAGGAAGCATACAGAGACTTCAAAATCTGGGCCCAGAGAGCCTAGGAACTAGGGCCTAGGCACAAAGGAGTGGCAGTAGACACGACAAGACTTTCCTCTCCCTGCTGCCTGAGGTTGTCCGTCCTAGTTTCATTCTCCCAACTGAAAAGCTTCCTCTTTCAAGATAATGGAAAACAGAACTGTCAGAGAGAAGGAAGGTCATGCTGTTGTGGGAGAGGTACCATGGGTGTTCTTGCAGGAAAATAACAGAATACAGCAAAACAAGTTTAACACTCACATAAAAGATACAAATAGCAACACTGGGGACATTTCATTACATTTAAAACTTGTTCTCATTATCCCATGATTTTCCCTATTACCTTCAAATGTGTTCTCCAACATACAGTTAAGAGTTATTTTGTGTTCCCGTCTCTTTTTAAAATCCCGTTAGCAGCTCTTTTCCTGGCAGGAGAGTTATTCCCTCTTCAGCACTAACACAGAACCAGGGCCGGGTATTGGTCAGTACCAGAAAAGGCACTACCGCACATGTGGGGGTGGGGAGGTAAGGGGAGCGGTTGACAACCACCGCTCCAGCAACCACGGGACACCTTTCTTCTAGGCCCAATCCTGACGCTCTGGGACCCTGAAAAGAGGGAAGGTGCTTCCTCTGGATAGAGCAGATACTTTGGGGATCTTCAGAAATACTCATGCCACTACCCTGCTCCAGGAAGGGTCAAGGCTTTTATAGACCAGAATTCACTGGGAAACTTGTTTTGTGCCTAGCTCAGGGACTACCAGAGGAGTAAGAAATTTTAGAAAAATAAGTCCACGATCCACGGTGAATTTTCTACCCAGTCAGGCTGATTTGAAAGGAGAGCTGATGGAGAATTAGATTCCATCACGGTTAATGTACTGAGTTTGATTTGCAGTGGCCTGGGTTCAAATCCCAGAAGTGCTTCTTAGTAGCTATGTAATCTTGGGTACATTCCTTGATCACTCTAAACTATAGTCTTTAAAATGCTGATAGTAATGGTATTTACCTTATAAATTATTATAAATTATATAAAGTAGTATATAGTCTCCTGACATGTTTTAGTACTCATTAGAAGTAATAATTTCTATTTACTTTCTGGAAGCCAAAGGAATTCCTGACAGAGAACAGAACCTTGAATAACTCAGAATAGCTCCACCTAGTGGTAGTAGCTGCTTCTCAATGTCCACCCAAATGTTGGTGAGGATGGCAGATATTTTGCTTCCCAATATCTTCCCTCTCATTAGCATCGTAACAATTTAAGTATCTTCATTTCTGAAATGTATTTCAGGGCATGCTTTCAGACAGAATAAATAAACCCAGGTAGATCCACCTAGTCCCATCCACTCAGAGAAACCCAAGTATAATTATAATATTTATGAGATCAGGGTGGTAAACAGCGAAGAGTTTCTTTCTAAATCATCCTCCGTTGTTTGTGACTCTGTGAGCTCAGATGTTGCATCTTACTTACCTAGATCAGAACAGCGTTTTGCTCTTCCTGACTGTCTGACCTGTGTGGGTCAACTTCTCATCTGTCAACTTCTTTGCATGTATCTTCTCTTGGCACCTCTTGTCCCATAAAACCTGACCCTAGTTTATGTATCTGTCAGACTTCATTTTATAAAGCTGACATCTATGCATTTTTAAGACTCAAATTATTTAATACAAGAATTAGATGCTTTCCTAACCATCGGAAGGCTGGGATTCTAAGGGGTTCTGTAAAACACCTGTACTGCCTCTGAGGACGCCACTAGAACAAGTGATTCCAGAACACATCGGAGAGATTATACTCCAGTGACAGGGCACATGACAGTTAATCTTGATTATCAATTTGATTGCCTTGGGAGATTCCTGGGAGATCAGCAAAGGACACTTCTGAGTTTGTTGGGGTGGGTCATGGAGGCATGACCTTTGGGACTGTATCTGCTCCCTTGTCCCTTCCTGTTTGGGCTCTTCACCTCTTGTGTTTGTTGCTGCCATGAATTAAACATGAACTAGACAACTTTTTCCAACATGATCTTCCACCATGATGTTTCCACCTTATAGGCAGTCAGCCTTGGATTGAAACCTCTGCAACCACAAGTCAAAGTAAACCTCTTCTCCTTTAATTGGTAAGTATCAGGTATTTTTCCCAGCAACAGAAAACTGACTAATGCAGGAAAGCTGCCACTGCAACCATTACTGCCATTGGTGAATGGCCTTTCAACAGCTGGCGGTAGAATCTGGCCACTGCTTCCCTTGCAATTACTTCCTTATTTCCAGGAACCTGAAGAACAGACAATGAAACAGTGTTGTGTGAAAACTTGACATTTCTGTGGGGTTGATTATTAGTAAGAATAACCCCAAAGAACTTGTTCAAATAGTCTTCCAAATCTCATCCTACTGTATCTGTGAGGTGAACTGCCATTAACATCCAGAACCTTGGGATCATGGAAACTAGGAAATATATTGGCTTCTCTGCCTCTGAAGTATAGGAATCCTGCAAGGTAGTGCCACCAAAAGTTGATAGAAAATATGGGCAGACCAAAGATTGAGTTCAGGCTGTCTGTCAGCTAAAAAGATAGAGAAGAATGATTGCTAAAGATCCAGAGGGGAGGGAATCAGCCAACACCTGTTAAAAAATTAAAAAACAAATGAAAATAATTTGAGGAAACTGAATGACAGAAGTTTAAGAGCCTAGGCAAAAAAAGTGGTCACAACTCAAGCAAGCCAGGCAGTACGCCAGCCAGTCTTAGAGGTATGAGCTTCTGGTTGCCTCTCTCTGCGGAGCCTCAGCTTGTCTGAAGTCTAGACAGACTGGAGTCCACAGGTAGAGGGACACAGGCTTATGCAGCTGGACTATGGAAGGAGGAGGCAGAGAGAAAAGCAGTCTAGATGCCAAGTCCAGATCCCATTTGCCTGTCAGAATCTCCCTGGCCTCCATCCAGGGCAGAGTAAGTTGGTACTTGTGGCTATACTCATCCCTTCTGCTCTTTGCAGTGTTTTCTATAGGATGCCAAGTTTTAAATATACAATACTAAGGTCTGTGTATAAATGTGTATGATTATATAAATGTGTTCTATCTATATCTTAAGAGTATTGGGAGAAGATACTAAAGGCCAGGATTATATGGGCACCTGACCTAGTGATAACACGTCTTAAACACACCCTTGTGAAGCAAAACAAATTCCTAGCCCCTTTACAAAGCCTTATTATGTAAAAATTTCCAGAGAAGGTGAAATAATTTATACTAACTCCAAAACAATAGTAGATATTAAAATAAAAATTCAGGAGATAGTTTAAAAAGTGAATATATATATATATGTATAATCACACATACACAGACATATATACTACATAACTTAGGTATACCTGTGTGTATATGCACCCATACCCATATGCACAGAGTTGATCTCATACATACACATAGCACAGAAATTATTTTAAACAAAGTCAGAGAACAACAAAAATCTCATCACCTAATTCTTAGGACTTAGAAGGTAAAAAGTAGTAAGCAGTTCTCACACATGAAAAATTACTTCCCTGGCAAAATAAGGTCTTTTGTGAAAGGAGTTTTTCAGCAAACAGATTTTGACAATCAACACCCCATGAGCACCATTTGTGAAAAACATTTTTTTTTTTGCTGTGATTTGATGAAGCAGGAAGTAGAAATCGATAGGACATTGCCAAATGCGTTCTCTGCTGATGCCCCGTCTTTCTCTCCTTTGCTCCTGTTCTGTAGTAGATAAGAGATAGGAGGAGTTCAGAACACAATATATGGATTTTTTTTTTTAAATAGCACAGCAAAGGAAGCTACAGAATACTTTAAACTCCAGAAATGCTTCCAGCACCCTGTTGGACACTTGCTGTGTAGCAGAACAGGCTGATTTCAAGCCCAGTGTTGAGTAGGGAGTTTACGATGCCCCAGAACTTCAGGGAGAACCTTCTTCACCAGAGCTTGCATCTCTACCTCGGCACTGCTGGTTTCCATGACGACACGGCCAATGTCTAGTGTAGTTTTGCTAATACTTTCCAGAGCCCATTAGGCCTAAAATCTTCTTACTAGAGTCTCAGATCTGCCTTACTCCTTCCAACCTTCTCTTTTTAATCTTCCTCATTGTGTGAGATGAAGAACGCAAGATTTTATAGCAGCAAATATACCTAACAGTCATACAAAAACCAAATGCTGGATAAAATACAAGCAAGGGGGACTAATGTAGTTCCCAGGGTACCTACATGTCTGCTGCCTGGTTGTTGCTTAGTGTCTCATCTTGTTTTAGACTCTGGGGTGCTGCTTCTGTGCTTATTTGCTTGACTGTCTGAGTAGGTGCACTCTGGGCAAAAAGAAAACTACAATGAAATGCAGTTGCAGAAACATTGTGCCAGGAGTGGGGACTGCAGCTCTGTCCCTGCGCTTTGGTGTCTGTGACCTTGTGTCACTGTAAAGGAGGGATGGGAGGGAGTGTCTCTGGAGGAATTTCCCGGCTTTGTCATTCTGTGACACAGGGGAGCAGGACCCAATCTGGCCACCTTTGAGTAACTTGGTGTTTCTCTGATAAAATATTCTTCCTGCTAATTGGTGAGTAGACTAATCTTAGTCTTCACTCCAACTATGGTAGAAAAATGTTCTATTAGCACTTACAGGAAGCACATCTAAGTATCCCATCAATTGGGTCCACTTCATTCCACAGCTCAGAGTCGGAATGGAACTTTTAGGAGTATCTCTAAGGATACAGGATTTAGTGGACATCAAGTCTGAGCTCAAACACGTGCCGGAATTCACCTCATTTAGATATTTCAAAATTATTCCATATCTATGAGCGAGACTTTTCATAAAAAAACCTTACAGAAAACTTTCTATAAAATAAAACCATTTTTAGTAGTTGGTTTAAAGTAAAAATATGTTTATTTCTCCTGCTGTTCTGCTCACTACTGGACACGTCCGACTTCTTAATCATCTTTAGCTACTTACCCAACTGGACAGCGAAAGCCATTAAATAACTCCTTTGAGCACTGGTCACTCGTACACAAAGCAGTGTCCATGAGCAGAACATTTTCTAAAGATCACTTACCAAATCTTTCATTTTCTTGCAGAATTTCTTCAGGGAGAGAGACAGACAGACACACACACACACACACACACGCACGCACGCACACACACACACACACACACACACACAGAGACAGAGAGAGAGAGAGAAATTGGTTGACTGATTCCTGTATATTTGGTAGACAGTAAATCTGGCAGGGGATCACAAGTTTGAGATTTCTGACTTCTAAGTTGCACTACATTATATGAGGGCATATAGTGAGAAACAGGCAAATCCTCTGTGTGTTTCATAAGATTTGCTACCTATGAGCACTTTCAGAATGTTGGTTTAGGAAGGACACCTTCCTAATTTGATTGGATGAAATTTTGAGACCCCTTCCATCTTGATGAGCCATGTTCAGAGAACTTCTGAAAAGAGTTACATTTTACCAATAGAAATTTTCAGTCATTGAAAATGAATAAAGTTCAGTAGATATAGGAATAGTGTGACCTTTGGAATCTTGGTGATAAATGGACATCTTTCCATTTTCTTAAGGTTACCTGTATTGCCTGAGAAGTAGTGTGCATTTTTGATTGCAAGACTTTAGGATTTGTCGGAATGCGTCAATTCTTCTTTTTTCTTTTCTTCTTCTTCTTTTTTTTTTTAATCATACTAGGACCTAAGAACAGCCATTTGATTACATTTAATTATTTCTGTCAGCCTTGGTTAACTCTTCTCCAGCACCCCCAGCCTAAAAATATGGTGCCTACAGAGGTTTATTTCTAAGTAAAATGAGATCCTTAAAAAATTGAGCTAAAGGCTCAACAATGAATCAGTTTTCAAACAATTGCATTAATCCAAGAGAGAAGCCTTTTTATTCCTAATGTCCCTGAAGGACAGGGGGTGCTCAACATTCTGTCACCATCTTGCAGACCTTTGGCTTGGAAGGTACTTTTACAGGATTGCTCAATGCATTTGGAGAGAATTCAGAAAGAGGCTTATACATCAAAGTGCAAGAAATCCAATTTAAGCTTTAGAATAAATACCCAAATCTCTTATCTTCTCATATCAGTTACTTGCTGTAATTCTTGTAAAGTAACCTCTAATAATTAGGGGAGGGTCTGAGAAAATGAGGAGGATGGCCATCTATTGGATTTGAGCATCTAAGTAAGGACAAACAAATAAAAAAATTCTGACAGTCTTAAAATATGAATTGGAGAGTGAAAGTAGATAGAGGGAAGAACGAAAGGTTCAAAATCTGCATAAGCTTCTTACAATAAAAACATATCTCCCAGTGAGAGGAATTTTCCACCAAGATTACTGTAACCTAGTTGATGGGTTTCAGATACCATGCAGGAGAAATAGAGACTAAATCCTTGTCATTATACCCCTCATGTTTGTTGATACGGAGTACCTATCTTATAGTTTTGTTTGTTGTGTGGAGATTAAATTTGGTTAAAATGTAGTGATTAGAATAGTAGCTGGTACAATGTAAGTATTGTCTATGAGATTGCCATGGTGATTGTTATTTCTGATAATAATAACTAAATTTTAATGATCCATTAATACAGGCTTTCTCAGCCTTGGCTTTACTGACATTTTGGGATGATTCTTTGTTTTGAAGGGCTATCATGTGCATTGTAGGATAGTTAGCAGCATGTCTAGCCTCTACCCATTAGTAAAAGTAGGCTTCATTCCATCCTGTGTGAAAACCAAAGATGTTTCTAAACATTACTAAACGTCCTTTCTGAGGGTAAAGTCACCTCCAAGTGAGGAACACTGCCCATAAGATACGTCAGGCCCGATTCCAAGTTCTTTGGCATATGCTATTTATTTGGTAAGTACTATTTTAATCCTTATATTATAGATGTAGTAACTGAGGTAGAGAAAATTTAGATAATTAGCCAAAGTCACATAGCTCAAAATGGTGGAACCAGAATTCACAATGACATAGTCTGATATTATCTACTACATTCAAATATGTGTAAGCTCCTGGAATGGAAAGAAACAAAAATCGTTTATTATTATTTCCAGCATAGTTTCTTATTTTAATGTTGGGGCATTGGTGTGGTAGAGGCTGAACTGTAGGAAACAGGGAACAGTTTTTAGGCTGTGCCTCTTGGTAGTTAGAGGCTCAGCTAAAATACTTTACAAAGGAAACAACATTTTGCAAAGGAAACAACATTTTGCCAAATGCTTCTGTTTGTGAACCAAATTGTTTGCAAACAAATATGTTTGTGAACTGATGTACTGAAGTATTTTTTTAAAATGAGAAAGACTGATTCCTATAGTCTATATTGATTGTGCCTAATACCCATCTTTGAAAATCTTTCACTTCCTCTAAATCTTTGTCTTTCACAAGGGGGCCTGATTGGCAGTATGATGTGACCCTCCTTCTTGGGAAAGTGTGCTCCAAGCCAGAACAGTGAGTCTAAAACCTGCATATTTGATTCTTAGGATACCAAGGAGTCTGTGGGGATGAAGGTGGGAGGCAGAATCTTTGGGAGTTGGTAAGATTTCTACTACTTTCTCCTACATGGAGAAAGACCATGCAGCACTGGAGATGAACGCTGACGTACAGAGAAGGGCTTAAGACAAGTAACAGTGTCCTGGAAATTTCTAAATCCTTGGCTTCATTTATTTCTGAGGGTGAAATGTACTCCTGGGCTTCAGACAGCTGGATCATTCCACCTGTTTTGTGAAATTCTGTGTCAGTGAAGTCCCTTTGGACTGCTAGCCAAATGTCTCTTGTACTTTGCAAACAAGAGAGTTCTAATTAATATTACACCCACTATCCAGAAGCTTACAGGACTCAAGAGGTATTTTGCCAATTATGGAGGGATTTCATACCTCTCACAGAAAGAGGACCTGTAGAATCCTTTCACAGAGATTTGATAACTCTTGAAGCATTATGAAGGCTGGATTTGTGAAGTAAAAGACTGAGTTCTCAGAGACCTTTTGGGAGATACTGCAGATGTTCAGGGGAAAGAAATGGAGTCTCATACTATAGATAAGATCAACAAGAACTGAGATAAATTGGAGAAAGGAGAAAATAGTGACTAAGATTCTAAGTACTTTAGCATGATATAGGAGTCAATATTAACAGCTCTGTTCTTTTGAGAATTTGGGTAATATAGTAGGCAGCAAACTGTAGCATGGCTGAACGTAAGTTGAAAGATTTTATTATCCCTGAGTAGACAAAGAATCACATCAGAGATGAGTGGTACATTCATTCATTTAACAATATCTATTAAGAGCCCACCACATGCAGACAATTTCCTAAGTGTTTGGCTATGTCAGAGGACCAAAAAGACAAAAATCTATGTTGCCTTGATATTGCATTCTAACAGAAGGAAAGATAGACTGTATATGAATATTTAAAAGTATTAGGGGAAGTTGTTAGGCAGAATTTGAAATTCTAAATCAGGTAGGTCTCTTTGGAAAATAACATTTGTCTATTTCAGAGTTTCATTTTTAGCCAAGACCTTATGTAGACATCAAAAAATCTCTATTCTCAGCATAGCAGTTAACAATTTTGTCATAATTTCATCCTTCTCAAACAGCATCAGCGACGTTTTCATGGCTAAAAAGGAGAAGAGGCTTGGTGGGTATAGATGGGATCCATCGGCTCACTATTGCGTTCTTTTCCCTTTGTTCTGGAAGCCATTTCCTTCTTTTGTATATGAATTCCTACTATTTTCATAAGCACTGAAGAGAGTGGTCTTTTTCATCTGTCCTACTACAAGAGACCCCTCTCAGATTTAAAACCAGTAGGCACAAATAATCAGAATCACACGGACTTAGCATAACCAGCGGGAAGGGAGAAATAATCAAAGAAAACCTAGAATCCAGATTGTCACCAAGTGTCTTCACACATCAGGGATGCAGGCAGGGGGACATGTGGTGCATAGACCAATACCACAAAACAGGCTTTGCTGCAATGGGACTGTTCTCTGCCTCTGCTCTCCAGTGCTGCAGCCACCATTCACAGGTGGCTACTGAGCACATAAAATACAGCCAGGCCACTGAGGAACTACATTTTAATTTAAATTTACTTTAATTAAAATTTCAACAGCCACATATACCTAGTGGCTACTGTATTGGCAAGTAGAGCCCAAGCTCTTGATTTTTACATGAGGAGTCCTGAATATTCTTTTGCTCCTTATAGAAATTACTCTAAAATCATTTGTGATTCATTTTAAGATGAAGATTTCTGGGAACAGAATTATACTTTTAGGTAACTAGAAGCATCTTTGAGCAGAAATGAGCTCTACAATTGACTTTCTGAACTGAATGCCAGGAAAGAATGGGCTCAATTGTGCCTCCTAATTTATGTACATGTTGCTATGCAATGAAATGTGTTTGTAGTTTTGTAACCCTGTAGAACCCAGTCTAGAAACAAGAAGGTCGTGGCCCCACTTCTAGTGAGGCTAAGTATAGCCCTTTTGGAGGTTCCTATCTGGAAAGTCGCCCAGTGTGAGGGATTTATGCGAGTAGCTGAAAAGCGGGGTCTGTCTTTCCTGTTAAGTTGCCACAGCCATCTCCCCTTGCCTACAATAAATTCCTCTGCCTCCATTTTCCCTTCTCCTCTTCCCCTAGGAGAGATAATTGGACTGTGTGATTTCTATTAAATGTAATGTACCACATGCAGATGAAACACAATAGCAAAATGCATTAAGATAGAACTCCTTGGAAAAAATGGTCTGGGTGTTTTTCCATTTGTTAAAATTAGCTACCAAATTATTTGTGTTTTTGCACAATTAAATGCAAAGATTTCATTTACTCTTTTTAAAGGTTATTTGAATTTCATAGTCCTGCGAATAAATGATCTTTTTATAAGAGAAACACAATTATTTTTTGTTGTTATGTGTGTATATATATACATATATATGAAAAATATATACACATTTTTACACACACACTAATAGACCACATAGTGGTGCTCTAAACCTGCAAAAATCACACACGAGAGCTTTGCAGTTGTTAGATGATAATGCAGTGAGCCTGATTGCAGTTAGAATTTTCTCTGAAATGGACTGCTGATAAGTTTCCTTTAAAATATGTCTTCTAGCATTCATCATTTTGCAAGATAGATCTTTTGTACATACTCACAAGTGATGAGTTGAACAAACCTAACACTAAAAGAGAAAGCCAGTTGAAGAAGCACTGCCCCGTCCATAAGCCCGAAATAACCATTTCTTTTTCTTCCCATAACTATCATAGTATTAGGTTTTAATTAAGTTCATGCTACAGCTCAGTGGTTAGGTTTAAGAATCACATGCTCTGGACAAAGGCAAAATGAGCTCAATAGTATCTATTTCAGTTCCTTCAGTAATCAGTCTCCTTGTCCCATCCCTAAACCATTTTGGCTGACAGTTGTACTTGGCGGGCTATGAAACCATTTAAAGTGTTAGTCTCAGAGCATTCTAGTACCAACAGCTAGAATCAAGGATTAAACAGTCTTCTTTATTCTTCGAAGGTGTTTAGGTTTTACCAATTAGAGGAAACACAAACTGAAATTTGTAACATAGCACATGTTGTAAAAGTACAGTGTGATAAAAAACAATGCTGCTTTTTCAGCCAATTTGAAATGTGTGGGGAACTACCTTATGTTCCAAGCCGACTGTCTTTCTGTCATGACTGGCTTTAATATTACTGCTACATTCATTTGGAGCACTATAATTCACATATCATTTAATTTTATTTATCGTCATGGCAGTATATGACTGAGGATGACCAGTAAATGTGTGTCCTTACATTCAGAACATGTAAGGAATGGTAGTTTGGTAAACATCGTACTTTGTATCTTAGAAACAGTTTTCTATTATATTTTGGGTGGTTGTAAATCAGATAATCTACGTATTACATGTGAGTTGCCAAATAATGTTGCCAAGTGTCTTAAACGATAAGCATCTTGTGAACGTGTAGCTCAGTGGGTGGGTCTTTTGGGTGTAAGCTGGTCTGTCTACTCTTAGCTGGGGTCCTCCATGCACCTGCAGTTGGAAGCAGGTCAGCTGGCAAAAGGCTGCTCTAGGATGGGACGGCTGACTTTCCCCCCAAGCTGTCTCGTATTTTTCAGAAAACGCGGCTTGTTCTCAGTGCAGTACCTGGGTTGCAGAGAAAGGGAGAGCAGGAGGATTCTATGCCTCTTGAAGTATAGATCCTAAGCTTGCAAGCTGTTACTTCGGCTACATTGTATTCTCTAGAGCAGGAGTCCCCAACCCCAGGACCAGGGACCAGCACTGGTCCTTGGCCTATTGGGAACTAGCCACACAGCAGGAGGTAAGCAACAGGTAAGCGTGCTAAGTTTCATCTGTGTTTACAGTCACTCCCTACTCCTTCCTTGCATTACAGCCTGAGCTCCGCCTCCTGTCACATGAGGGCAGCATTAGATTCCCACAGGAGTGAGACCCGCTCCTGTGAACTGCTCACCTGAGGAATCTAAGTTGTATACTCCTTTAAAATACTGATGTCTGTGTCTTAGGCAAGACCAATTAAATATAAATCTTCAGTGAGATGGGTCCAAGCATCCATATTTAAAAGTATTTCCCTGGCGATTCCAATGTGTAGCTACGGTTGAGAACCACACTCTAGGTAACTCATCCAAGATTACGAGAATCTAATTCCAAAACCAACCTGCCCCTGATCCATGTAAAAACCTTTTTCCACAAAACCGATCCTTTGTGCCAAAAAGTCTGGGGACTGCTGCTCTCGAACAAGTCACAATCTAGCCCAAATTCAAGGAATGAGAAAAGAGACTTTACTGCCTGCTAGAAGGAGGATTAGAGCCATGTTTTGCAATGAATCTACTGTAACCTTTGTGTTTCTTACAAGTTAGTAGAGAAAACCGGGCTCCAAAAATGAATTGGTACTACAGGGAAGTTGTTATAGAATTTCTTCATAGTCCCCTTAGGTTTGGAGTTGGAAGAGACTCTGTCACAAAAGATAGATGTATAAGAGAAAAACAAGCAAGTTTATTAATGCATGTAGTACATATCATGCAAGAGAAACTGCCATGAACGGTAACTCAAAGCAGTGGCGTAGATCTCTGGATCCAGTAACATGTTCACAAAGAACAATACAGTCTGAGAGGTGACAAGGCAAAGGGAAATAACACTGAGTTGCTATGGGCCACAGCTTGTGGGGAAGGCAGACAAATGGCAAATCAAAGTTCATTAGTAAAGCTTGCTAATTTAAGTTCCTCTAGGATCATCTCAAGGCTGATGGAGATCTGTAACTGTCCTTAGTGGTTAGCCTTCGTTCTTCAGTGAAGGGGAGAAAGATATATTTAATTTTTGTAAATCTATGTCCTGCTTTTAGGCAAACAAAAGGAAAGCATATAGCCTTTTGCATCTGATTCTTCTTAATTGTCTTCAGCTCAACAATGCTTCACATTTTAGGGAGACAGCTTCTGGACTCCCATTACACCAAGTTTGTCTAACGTGTAGATGTGGGACTTAAACCCTGCCCAGTACTACCACACACAAGGGATACTGAAGTAGTAGCAATGTTTACATTGAAGGAAAGTCACAGTAAAACCTGATCTATATATGACAGTGGTCACCTTGATTACTAAACTAGGACAATGTTTATTCATATCTGCACTGTATTTCATAATATCTATAGGCTTTCTCAAAACTTTAGTGATACCAAAGTATTATCCATTGAAGATAAGAATCTACATGATTGATTAAAATTGTGTAGTCATAATAATGCTTACTCAATTTGTTATGGCCATTCCAGAAACAGGAAACCATTTAGCTATAATATTTACAATGAGAAACTTCCTGAAGAAATTTTGAGAACCGTATGGCTTCAAGTTTTATGTACCACAGTTTTATGTATGATTCCCATATCATAATCTTTATATACTAAGTATGGAAATTTGCGTGATCATAATAAAGAACAAAGTTAATCTGTCTGGCAGGTGTGAGTTCTATTTACTTATGGATAGCGCTTACTATTATACTATTATATTCATTTCTCTTCTTCTATTCATTTCTCTTTTTTTCTCAACACAAAACTACCAGAACTGTAACACAGGAGCAAAAAAAAAAACAGACAATCATGGCTCAATCAAGTCTGTTCTTGTCCTTCAATTAGAAGTCTTCACATACGGGTTGCTAGAGACAAATAGGTACATGTGCGAACTTTCGATTTTTTTTTCTTTTTTGCTATAATTGCTGGGTATCTAGAATAAAGGCCAAATATATTTCCCTCTGGACACTGATTTTCAAATTTGTAGTTTACTAGAATCACCCAGGGTTCATTTAAAATACTGATATCTGTGTCTTATGCAAGACCAATTAAATGTGAATCTCCAGTGAGGGGGGTCCCAGTGTCAGTGTTCTAAAAAAGTTCCCTGTTGATTCCAATGTGTAGGTAAGGTTGAGAACTACCCTCCAAGTGAGTGATCCAGGGGTATCAAATTAATTGGATTCAGGATTCAATCCCACTCCTATACCCGTGGCCTTGTTTTCGTTTTTGTTTTAGTTTGCCTGCATACTGCTGCTTAAACATCTAGATTAAAAGTTAAAAATCAAGTCGCTTGTGTTTCTCTATGGGCAACTGAGACTTTTTTCTTTTCCTCCAGGTGCTTAGGTCCTTGGAGACGGACAGTCTAACATATCCTGTATTTCTCGTAACTTATGAATTCTTACTTTAGGGAGAATTCGGGAAGATTTGTTCTCTGAAAACTTCCTTTCAGAAGCTTAAGTGACATCTTTGGTTTGGATCTGTATTCTGTGTAGGCCCAGTCTAATAGGCAGAAGGTGGTACACATTCTCCCTGTTATTGTTCAAGACTCCTAAAGATACACCAAGGGAAACAAAATCCACCAACGATAACCTTTTTTTCCCTAGAAACCTAAGACAAAAATTTTAAAAAGACCAGGAACCTGGAGGAAAAGTTTTTTCATTTAAAAAGCTTACTTTAAAAATTCCTTTCTGACAGTCTACATGGGAAGGAAGGACAGAACAATGTGTGAGACAGGGCTTTGTTGTCACGGTACAAAGTTGTGAAATAGAAAACCTGCTTAACCACACAGAAGTTCCCTAAGGCTGGAGCAACAGCCAGGCTGGCAATATGTCTGTCTTGCTTCCCAAGCAAATGGTAGAAACTTACATGGATTGTTTAGGTAAGGTGCTGAGAGAAGCAGACAGCGCCTCTTTACAGGCTCGTTGTCTAAAATGTTTCTCAATACGTGGACAAACAGGCATTGTCTCAGGATTTCTGTCCCTTCCCAAGCATTGCCCGTTTCTAGGCTATTCAATATATTGTTGTGTATCAGTAGAAATAGAAGTTCACTAAATAGTAGTCATGTACCTGGGATTGGAAATGTGCAAACACTTTTTCATACATTATCTTAGTTCTTATAGCAGTTCTTCAAAAGAAAGACTGAGACACAGAAATGAACAATTGAGGAAGTCAAGTCATTTTCCAGGGTTATTTAATACCTCTTTCATCTGGTGAATATACTGGGTGCCTGAACGCGTACTATTTAAAATCATTCTACAGTGTATCAGGGTTACATCTGAGAATCCGACTCCATTTTAAATCAGAGAAAATATTAGCTGATGTGTGACTTCTTTCATGAGTTTTTGGGCCTTGCATATGGTATGAACCTTTTAGAGATTTCAGTGATACAAACAGCCCACTGTGGTACATGTACCATAGGTTTGCCATGACTGGTATAAGGTTTACAGCGTATACATATGCAAACTTATGGACACAGACACGCACAGAATTCATCACTTTAACCTTTAACCAAAAAAGTTAAGTGAAGGTGCTTTTATACACACTTCGAACCTTTTCATTATATTTGTTTACTCCAGAAATAAGATGTATTTTCCTACGGGTGAATTCTGTTCCTCTTACTGTTTTTGACTTTCAGAACTTGGAATTTTGAAAGAAGTTGCTTTAATCACATAAAATTCAAGGTTTATTTCTAGGCTTTTGAACACTGGAGAATTTGGGTAATAATTTGGTTTAGTTTTTCTTTGGGTAAAATCGGTGCCCAGCGAAATATCCTTGCTGTGTTTTCCCCATAGTTCCAATACACTAAGGAATGCCTCTCAGCAGATCACACTTTTTTTCAGTTCTAAGGAAAACTCTTACATTTGGATCTCCCTTGTGGTTTCACTTTGACCAACCTGGATGGCCCGCCATGCTAAGTTGAACTTCCTGGAACACAATTCGAGCAGTGAGCTGTCATCACTTTGAAATTTGGATGTGTTTGAAAAATAGCAAATGTGTATTTTAGAAGCCAATTTTTGAAAGGTCAGTACATTGCATTTTCAAAATCTGGACTAGAGTTTTGTTTAAACACTTGTTCTGCACATTTGGTTATTTGTAAGGGTAAGCAAAAGAGTTTAGCTATATCTTTAAAAAATACATATATAATTATGCCAAGATATTTGTGTGCATATTATATATGCCAAGTTAGGTCTAAAATGTAGCATAGAAACCCTTTTGAAGGAAAAATATCAACCCAGATTGTGTAATAGCCAGCTTTTATATGCAGTTGGAATGCTAGTGGGAAATCATTGGTACATAGAACTTGGTGGAGCAGGAAAATAGGCTTATTATCTATGAGCAGCTGTTGGACTGGCTGCATATCATGCCAAGTTTGGTTCTCTTCAGTGATCAGAATGTAGTTTCTCTGTTGTACTGTGAGCTACGTTGACTATACTACACGGAGATCTATTAAAGAAAATGATTACATCAATGTGCATCGTTTGGTATCACATAAATGAGGTTACTGTTTTAGAACATTTTCTTACAATCAATGTTCCTCAATTTGCCTCGACATTTACTTTCAATAAATGTCTAGCTTTACCTTGGCATTTATCTAGCAACAGGGAACTATTATCTTATGACGGTGTTCCAGTCCAATGACATTATCTCTCATATGTATATTTTGAAAAATATGTGCAGTAATGAGGAGCATATTAGGAGGAGACAAAAATATAAATGAAATAGCTAGGTAACTGACATTATGAAGATTAATATCCAACAAGATAAAAACAAAGTAAAACATGACATATATCTTGAATGTACATTGAGAAATTTACCCAAGTATCTTCCAACACCTCTTGTTCAGTCCAATATTTTTTTTTTGTATTCTTCCTTATGTCTTTCTCTTAGTTAGCAACAGTTAGAACTGTGCGAGTTTTAATAAAAATCCTTCAATACCTAAGAGTGAGATCCAGAGAATTTGTGTCTCATTATATACTAGATACATTGTGGAGAAATGTAAACACACATAACTATTTTGGGGAAAACGACTAAAAGAATAAAAGTTGACTTGTTTCAATGAGCGAATCTGTACAGCTGAGAAACACAGTTAACTAGAGGAAGGACTGTAGCCTTTGCTCGCAAACAAAGAAGCCTAGAGGCTGGCCATAGTACAGTTGCTATGTTCCAATTTTCTTTCAATTTTGTCTTTAAAAAGGAAAAAAAAAAGCCTCCTTATTCTATTTGATTATATTCCCATTTTTGATGGTGATACATTTTCTTTAGCATTAAAAATAGTGTAAGCACAGTAAATATGTGATATTTGTATCCCCAAACAAACCATCCAACTTAGAGGAACAGTCTAATAGATTCTAAGGAGATGTGGATTATAATCCATATTCCACTATTGATAGTAGGCTGTGAGACTTTTGTACGACTCTTTGGGTTTTATTTTCTTCATCTATAAAATGGAGATGCCTAGTTTACTTGACATCTAAAATCTTTCCAGGGTTGTCAATCTTTGAGTATATATCATGCTTCAAAATGCATTAAAATATCAAATTATAGCTGGGGATTTAGCTCAAGTGGTAGAATGCTTGCCTAGCAAGTGCAAGGCCCTGAGTTCGATCTCCAGCACCCAAAAATTAAAAAAAAAATCGAATTATAGTAAGTAGCATCATAGACATTCTGATGAACTTAACTGTAATGCTAGTGCACTTCCTTGTGTATTCCCATGTGGATATTGGTGTGTGTAGTGAGGTAAGACTACTGTTGTGGTCAGACCAATGTATAGTTACCATCTCAGGGCATCATTTTCCATTTTGTGGTTGGAGCCTCTATAACTGTTTTGTACAGCCTTATTTTGTCCTGAGGGTTATTTCCTATGTGTAGGTGGTCAGGTAGCTACTTTCTATTTTTTGTGAATTTGATAGCTAGGTGTGTCCCCTCTTGAACAGTTTTAACTCATTTTCATACATAAATGTCACTGCATAGAGGAGGAATAGAATGAAACTTGGGGTTTTGAAACCTTCTCATTTGTCATGCAGATGCTTAATCATTGCTGTGGAATGAGATAATCTGCCAAGTTGAAATAACAGTGCAGGTAATATTGATGGGCTATGATATGATTAATATCATTCAAGATATAAGGACATCATAAAATAAAAGGGAAGGATCATGCTGAGTTAAGCCAAACTTTTCACATGTATTCCTTTAAGAGGATTATACTTTGAACCTTGGGTTTCAAAGGATTAGATAAGAGTCATATATCAGATGACTTGACCACAACTCATTAACACAAACTTTGGAAGAAATGCTGTTGGAGTGAAATTAAAATAAGCATCACTTATACTTTTTTAAATGGAGGTCTTTGTTAACCAAGAATCATTTCTAAAAGGGTCTGCTGTTAGAATTTTAAATAATGAATAGAACCAATTAATTCTCATTTTATGCATGCAAAATAATACAGCATTTATATACTTCTGTGTCTGCCACATATAATTCTATTGTGTTTATGTAACCAAGCATATTTATTGAATTGTGTATGTTGACAGTCTCACAATTTATCTTAGGTGCAAAAATAATGAGACTATATTAATTACAAATTGAAACTATAGTAGGTTCTGATCATAAAAGAAGACTGAATTTACTCTGAGTTCAAATCCCCTTCTATTTGCTTTGTAGTCATCAACAGAGCAATTCTGGAAAATAATTCTGTGGCTAATGACATTGGGGGAAACTTGAGGTGAATCACCTAATAGCCTCATTAGCTCAAATCACTGACGAAAGCCACATTCAGATCCTATGGCTTTCAGTGCCTTACTCAGTAACCGTAAAAGCAGTCATAGTTTTCCACAAACCTCTAAGCCCTTTTAAATATGATTTGGTTCATTATTTTAGATAACTCATTAATGATTATCAAATAAAGAATTATGTCTTTGAGCAACGTTAATAAGTTCAAAGAAAGAAAGTAGCAATTGCGTTCATGCACTGACTGCTCTGTGATGTGGTTTATTAGGGGGCATCTCCGGCTGTGAAGAGGACAGCATAGGCAACTGCTGGAAAACAGTTCAGTTTTGTTTGACTCAACTTGGTAAATATTTATCGTAAGTTTCTAGTGGTTTTCCAGACTGTAGAGGATATAAAATATATACATTCTAGAACCTACTGGAATAGCTAACTTGCTGTTAGGAGGTGGGACCTGGTTCAAGGCAGGTCACTGAGGCAAGATCTGGGAGGATGTCTCTCCCTTTGCCTCTTTGTTTTTCTTCTGCTTCCTGGTCTTCACGACTGGAACAGCTTTCCTCCACCCAGACCCTTCCATCCTGCCATCCAAGGACTGAAACTTTTGAAACGTGAGCCCAAATAAACCTTTCCTCTTTTACATTGCAGTTGTTGGGTATTTTGTCCCAGTGAGGCTAAAGTGGCTAAAACATAGCGTGTAAGTCGATAGTAGACACATACAATTGTATTGAGGGATGGGTTTGGATCCATAAAACCTTATTTACAAAAATAATGGCAGCCTACTCCACCCTGTGGAGTTGGACTCCACTTGGTCAACTCCTTTGGAGAACTGAAATATTAGTCAGTGGGAAATAAAATAATCTGGGCTATATTGACAAATATCCCAAATATCATATTAAAATATTTTAAGTCAATGATAGAGAGATACTATGAATTTTTGAATAATAGGATACAAAGTCATACTAATGCTTATTACCTATCAGGTAATATGGTATATACTTTCTAAATACAGAATGTAAGATAAAGTCATTTGGCCAGTGGGGAGATTTTCCTTGAGTGAGCATCTTTGCAACTACCTCTTATATCACATATCATGAGCAATAGGCTAAAGAATATCTCCTAATCTATTTACAGAATCTTCATAATTCATTAATGTAAAACATAAATTAATGAGTATTTATGCTATTCTTATTAGCATCCAGATAATGTGTTGCATACTTTGGATAGAGATGCCCGAAGCCTAGGTCGTGTTTCTGTAGAACTTATGGTTTAGTAGAGCATAAAGTTACATGGATAAATAATTATGGCATTAAGTGGCATATAGCAGGATATACAAATTTGAATTGTACTATGATAAGGAAGGATTCTATTCGAGGAGTTCAAGTAAAACATCACAGAAATATTCTTTAAAATAGGTACTGGAGAACGTGCAAGCCTATGTTTCCAGATAACAATAGAAGTATTCCAGGCAGTATACACAAATGAGGTATCAAGGTAGGTTAAGCATGGCTAATGCTTCAGTGCATCAGTCTGAATTTAATGTAAAAAACTTAAAGTAGGCATAAAGTTGTTACCTGGATAACTGAAAAGAATAATAAAAATGAGTTACGTATTACACAGGTGATAATTTTAGGAATTAGGGCTAGAATAATGGCAAAACATTAGAATTACTGAAACATATGCGTGCAAAATAAGTGAGTAGGGCTAGTACTCATACATCTGAGAAGGATGAGATGGCTGGTACTGGTATTGCTGGTGGGGGGCATGATGAGGCCCATTCTATGAGTGGTAGAAAAATTGCAAACAGCGAACAGTTGCTTTTATGGACAAAACTATAATTTTTGGGACAAAGAAGCATTGCCAGGGTTCCTATGCCCACAGAAATAGGAAGCGAAGAGGAAGTAAACAGAGAACATGCTAGAAGCAAACAGAAAGAAGTGGTTACTTTCTGCTTTTTCACATCTTGCAACGTCTTTTACTGCCCCCTATTGTCTGGGTTTAGCACTGAGATGCTGGGAACACTGATGTGCTATTTGCAGTCCCAGCCTTAGCTTTACACGGCTGAGAATATTGAAGAGGGTATTTGGAACTGAGAGAAAAATACTTCCTCACTGGAACCTTCCATGTGTAACACACACAGTATGCACGGGAAAATTAGAAAGTGTGGTAATCAACTTTTTGTTGCTGTAAAAAGTACTTGAGAAAACCAATGTCAAATTAGGAAACATTTATTTTGGCTTACGGTTTTGGAGGTTCCAGTCCACTTGACCTGTTGCTTTTGGCCTGTGTGGAGGAAGTACATCATAGTGCGACCATGTGGTAGAGAAAACTGCTTCCCTCATGGGTGGGAAGTGAAAGAGAGAAGGAGGAGGGCTTGAGGTTCCAGTATCTCCTTCATAAGCACATCTCCAGATCTAACTTCTTCCTTCTAGGTTCCACTTCTTAATGGCCCCACCACCTCCCAATAATACTGCTAACTAGTGACTAAGACTTTAATACGTGGGCCTTTGTGGACAGTTGTCCAAATCATAATAGGCAGGATGTATAATCTGCTACCAGATGATGGTCTAGACTTTGTCCTGTGGGCAATGGGAAGCCACCCAATAGTGGATGGGAGAATTAATATGTAGCATCATTCCTGATTTCATTACACAGTGTATCCACAGTCCTGGCACATGCTGGCCTACTGTTTATATTTCTAGAATGATTTGGTAATAATACCAAGTATTTTGTATGTCCTTACACATTTACGACTAATGAGCAATGGCAGAGCTTGGCATAACAGTGGCTTACTCATATGCTTGGAGCTGTTAGTTACTATAGTATTAAATTTGTTTTCACTGAGGGGAGACCCACAGCTGACTCACTGATATAGCTACAGAAAGTTTCTTCCCAACTCAGCACTTGTCCTTCTGCTTGTAAATTGAAGCTATTTTTTAGTTTAACAGTGTTTTAGAAATTGAGCTTAGCATTATCTCTGCACAGCTCTTGATGCTCAGGTTGGGCTGTGCTTTTTCTAAACTAGACAGATGGATTAGAAGAACAAAGGGCAAGGGAGGTGTGCAAGCCGTGACAGAAGAACTGAGTGGAACAAAGATGTAGGTGTGGTCCATGAGCACCCTAAAGGCTTACATCCTTCCTTGTCTTCCATAGAAAAGTGATGCTGAACTAAGAAAGACTAAAATAAGACTTAAAAGAGTTAAGAATTGAGAGAGACTTGAAGGAGAACCATTCTACATAATTCAGCAGATACAGATAAATCCTATTCTCACTCATTAACTTGATTTTTTAATACCCTATGGACTTTGTATAACTTTAATGGGGACATTTAAATGTGATAGGCTAGAAAAAGATTGAAACTAATAAGTAAATTCAAAATTTTTCACATAGAGATACCCTGGGTCTTTGTTAGTCTCAAATGTTTGCCCTGTTCTTTTCTCTGAAAAACCTTCTAAAATAATTATTAATACTTCCAAATAATTTTAAAAGAACTAAAGAATTCTGAAGGAAAAAGATTTCTTCAGTATAGAATATTTTTCTATGCCCAGTATGTCATCATTTAATGGACTTGATATTAATAAATTATTGCAATAGAATCTAATAACAGTGGATTCCTATGTGACAAGAGCAAATTTTCATTGAAAGTGAGAACATATATTATGATCAGAGACAGGGTACTTGAGTTGAAGATCACTCTATTAAAATAAAAAAATAATGAAAATGATATTTGGAAAGAAAAACATGTCAAGTAGAGGCATGCTATAAAGTATAGATTAATTTAAAAATTTTTCCCATTAACTCTTCATTCTCCTGGGGATTTGATATTTCAACAGTTAGTTCTAAAATATGTGCCACGGCTAGTTAGGTAATAGAGTTTGGAATGAACACATGTAATCTGGCTTGCTTTAATTTAAACCTAACACTTACAAATAAATATATAGCAAAAGCCACAAACCCTAATTAAAATAGCACAATATTAAGCTACAGAATAAAGGAGGGTATCAGAGTCACCATCGTCCTTTGAAATTGAGCAAGAAAATCAGAAGCAGCATAATCAGAGCCCAGGAGACATTTGACCATAATGGTGGCATTTTCTTGAGAGGCAGCACCAGAGGCAGGTGGAACAATTAGGTAGAGGCTTCTACGGAATTTCAGGTTGCTTTCAGTGGCAGGATGAGACCCCTATTACTTAGGGGCCCTGTATCTCTAAGAGGACTTGGCAAATGTTTCAGTGTGAACAGCCCCCTTCTTAGGGCCATTTCCTTGGGCCTAGTGCTGGACAGTGTGATAGAGGCCAATGGGCAGCTGGTGTTGGTCACCTACCCTAGATAGCAAGATTGGTTAGATGATTGTTGGGCTCAGTGAATAATGAAAATATCGAACTCCTTGTTCAAAAATAAGAATTTCAGGACTATAGACCATTAAATCCAGTGTGGAATCCTTCTAAGAATGGGGCCCTTTGAAACCTTTGGATCATATGTCCATGTATATTCATTTGATTAGTTCGTTCTTTTAAAAGATTTATTAAATATCTGTGATCTGGCACGTGATCTGTGTTAGGGATACAGCATGGAACAAAACAGACCGATAATCTGCTTTCACAACCATTTTGTGTATGTGGTTGGGAGGCTTTAATGAGAGGTTATGGTCTTTCTCTAAACACATCAAAGTCATACTGCAAAAGTTTTAAGATTACCTCAGGCAATACAAGGCCAAATATCTATGGATATATATGTATATTATCTGTTTCAGCAGTACTCCTCTTCACCCACAAAATCTGTCTTCCTGGAAGGAGAAAGACAAATCACAAATCAGGCTGTGTTTCTTGGAGTCATCTACATTTGTTTACTTAGTCATTTGATATCTGATTGGGTGTTCCTTTTGGTCATCACAAATCCCTTTTATAAGCAGAATGAGAAGCATATCACATTCATTTGGGCTTTAGTTTCTAGGTTCCTAATAGTATTTGTATAATTGATTAGTCATTAGGGATTTTCTGAGCCATTGCTTGGTATCTCCTATGGGGCTAGCTATGGTGTGGGCCACTCGGCTAGTGGAATGTTTCTTAAGACATCAAACTCAGATGACAAGGTAGAATTCTAAAACAGGGCAGCATTTAGAGGCAGTGACGCTCTTATTGAGCACTGATGCTGTGCCAAGGTCAATCATAATTACTCTCATCTATATTTAAATATTCAATCTTTAATTCAGTGAGGTAGTTCTTATTACTAAAGATCAGGGAGAAAAATAAATTTCTCAAGGTATCACAATTAACAGGGGCCAAAATCACACACGTAAGAGCCAAGTTGAACATAGTTTTGAATTAGCTTGCTTGGGAAAGTCTTCTTAAACAAGTGCCACTGGCACTTAACTATGTTCTAACATTCATGTTCCTTTGTCTGAGAACTGCTCTCCTCCCTCCCATGCAAAGTGTGGCCCCGAAACCACATTTGTAACGGGAGACTCCAGATGCATCACCTCAGTGGTTTGAACTAAATGTGTATACCTGATCCACCTGGGCCCATTAGAGTTCTCTTGTTCATCTAAAATCTGCATGCAATTGAATCAGCCTTTGTTCTCTAGGAAGTAAAGTAAAGAAACTTTAGGGATTTCTAGTTTGCTTTTGTACAATTGGAAGCATGAGAGTAGGGTAAGAGAGGAGAGAGAGAGTGTGTGTTTTACTAAGAGAAAAATAAGGAAGTGAGAATAGGCAAGACACATCCATGCACACGTACCCAAAGTAAAGCATAGAAAAGACATAGGAAGAGACATGAAAGACACGCAGACTCACATGACAGGTACGGTAATTGAAAGAGAAGAGAGGGAGGGAGAGAAAGCAGAAGGGTCCTTTTCACCGATGTAGCTCCTATATGACTCTACTGTCAACCGTCCACACATTGAACAGTATGAGAGTCTAGCATGGAGCCAAGAAGTTATATCCATATCCTAGAAGTCACAGCCCATTATCCCTACTTACAGTCTTTTCATTTTGCATTAATGATGTAGCACTGGCTTTTTTCTTCTTTCCATGTTTTTCTGTTCCTAGCTAAACCTGCACAGCTGGTATTTATTTGGGTTTCCTTTTATAGCTTGAAAAATATTTAGGCATGTTTACCACAAGTGGGAATCTGGAGGCAGCTTATGTGTATATATATATATATATTGGCACATTTCTTTTTTAAACCTGATTTATAATAAACACATTGATTTAATTTTTAAAACATCATTTGATTAATACACTATAGCTGTTTAAAATAACTCATTTATTTCCCATCAGAGTCTTCTTTTTTCCAGTTCCAAGCCCTTGAAAACCAATGCTGTCTTTTTGGAAGTAACATGAGGAAAATATGCTTAAGAAATAAAATGCCAAATATCTCTGCAAACTCTTTAGTTTCTATAGAAATAAGTAAAATTTAATTCCCTTATTAGGCACTGAAAGCTTAAAATGATTCATATTCACTTGACGAGTGCAATAGTGGATACTTCTTATCAGAGGAGAGAATCATCTAGCTTTTTCTCCATCTTCAGAATGGCTCTGCTTTGTATTTGGGTGCATTTCCTTCAAGGCAACAAATAGAGTTTTATATCAGTTGGGGGTGGCACGGAGCTCTTCATGGCAAGGGGATGTGAGAAAGCTGTTACCTGGGTCCTTATCCAGTAGAATGTTGCTAGCACTGTTCATTTAAAACTAGAAAGATGGATGGTTGTAGATTTCAGAACAGTGGTGTGTAAGAACAGCATCAAGTACTTTTGGCCTTTCCATGTGCCAATTGTGGTGGCTTCACATTTACTCTGTCCTTGGTAAGCATTTTACTTTTTATGCATTGTTGGAAATGCTCCACTCTGGGATATGGGTCTACTTTATACTATATGTATCATCAACATTTTCAGAGACATCTAGTTAGAGGATCAAATGTTGATGAAGGAGCAAGCAGACCACCAGCTTTACCAGGAACCAATATTGTGGCTAAGAGAAAACTGTAGATGTCAAGATATTGCATCTTAAAATATCCTGAAATTACTGGACTATTGGCAATGACTGCAAAGTCCCATGAGCTGTCTCTGCACAGAGAATCAAAGGATAAATCTGAGTAGGGCAAAGAGAAATGGAGAACAGAAATATTAGACATGGTTTTGATTTACAGATTCAAGACTCTCAGAAGAGTTCTTTGTGCCTAAACCCAAGGAGCCCTCTAGAGCCATTGTTGTCTCTTAAGCTATGATTTTTGTATTTTAAGAGTTGAAACTGCTCTTTGGATAACCTTGAACACATTACACAGTTGAGATCTGTTTTGCTTCTATTTTGTGTTTTGTTTTTGGTATCTATCTTTTCTTCTTTTTAATAATTAGAAGCAATATATTTTAGAATAGGAGCAAGGTTGTTAACTGTATCTCTTTTCTCAAAAGATATAAAATACTTAAAGTTTCTGATGATTTTTTCCCTCTCTTCTGTCTCTTTCTGTCTGTCTCTTTCTCTCTCTTTCCCTCCCTCCTTCTTTCTCCTTCTCTCTCTTCTCTGTCCCTCCCTCCCTCCTTCCATTCCTCGTTTCCTCCCTTAAAGCAGATGATTTTTATCATACTCAGAAAGAACCAGAAACATAAGTGAAACCAAGATTTAGAAAGTCAGACGTGAAGAAGAAAGGGAGAGCTCCAGTGATTTGATGAAGCTCAGTCATATTGTCTTCAAGTTTTGCAGTGAAGAACTATTCATTGATGAAGAATTAATCATTTTCATGTGGCAACTCCATGGTTTCCTATCTGTATAAACTTTGCGCGTACTCCTTCTGCTCAAAATTCTCATCCCCACTTGTGTGCCCTCTTAACTTCTATTCATCTACAAAACTGATATTGATTGGTACTTCCTCTGTGAAGTCTCACCTGAACTCTTCAGAATGTGGTAGCCACTTTCCTGTGGTACCAATAAATACTTATATACAGCTTGGTTCACATTATTAAGCATCATAATGATCTCTTTACTCCCTGAGATCAGGATTTTCTTTGCTGTATTTGTACCTATAACTTGTGTCACTGATGCTCAGTATATATTTGTCCAATGAATAAACAAGGAATTAGTTAAATTATGGTTTGGTCATTTAATAGAAAATATTGTTGCTATTAGGGGGAATGTGGGAAATATTACTAATATAACATTAAGTGATGACTAGTTGAGAAAACGCCATTTGTAATGTCATCTCAAGTATGTTCATATACACATATATATGGACAGAAAAAGAGTCTGGAAAGTTATAATTACATTAAAATATTGCAGTATTTATTTCTTTGTAGTAGTGTTACATATGGTTTCATTCTTCAAATTTCTTTTAAGTTGTTAAAATGGGCCTTTTAGCATCTTATTCTTGACAGAAATTTCCTTAAATGGTATTACTTGGTGGTCATTTTTAATCTCATTGTAGTTTTTTTCTTGATCAGCTGATAATTAGGTGTGGTAAGTAATACTCCCGACCTGGAAGTTGTAAAGATGAATATCCATTCTGAATTCATGCTACTTAACAAGTGGTTCTGAATGTAAACATAAACTATAATAGGACATAATGCTGCCTGTTGTAATCTGGGCATTAAAATAGGACAGCAGAGGATATGAGGAGGGATCATGGCATTTTTTTGCTATTTAATGGTTCTTTGGTATTTTAATTTTCAATTTTCCAACGTGAAAATTGTAGCCATCTCCATCTTTTTATTCTGTGCTATTGTTTTGACTGTTATTTCTATAGAATTTGTATTCTCACCATTTCAGAGAAGGATTAATACTCCCAAATCTCATTATTGTGCAATTGTTCTCTGGTGGTTTCTTTGTTTATACATTGTAATTATGGATCACATTAATGGCTGCTGAAACTACCATTTCTCCTTTTTATTTTTGCATGCATTTCAATACCCATCATAACTTCTACATCATCTATGCAGTGAATCCATTTCATTGTGGTATGACAATGCATTTATCTTTTGGACTGCCCTGTACAGGGTTAGAACTATTTGTAAAGAATCCACATTATAATTTTGGAGCTGAGCTGAGTGTGGGTTTCGGTGTAAATCTGCACAAAGCACTCATTGCCATAGTAGCACTTTTTTTTTTTCAAGATACTATAATTCTGGGTTGTATTTGTTGCTTCCTTTAGCAACCAAATGTCCCATCATTGCAAATTGATGGCAGTAAAATTGACCTTTATTATGGCCTTTTTACTCGCTTAACTCAGAAGGATTTATAGCATTGTATTTTGTTACCACATTGAGTGTTAATGGGAACTATAAAAGAATGACTGAATTCTACATATCCTTTTTATTTTCTAACAGCGTTGGCATTATTTACTAACTATACTTTCAGATTTTAAGATTTTTCTCTTGGAAAATTCAAGCAGGGTTTTGTAAAACCAAAGCTTCTTTCTGTGTGAGATGCACATCTTGCTATACACTGTCAAAACAATTAAATGCATGATACAAATTTGAGTACTTAATGCTGACAAAACCATTGCATGTAGAATAATGTAAGTAACAAAATATTCCGAAAAAAGGGCACTCCAAACTTCAAGGTAATTTAAATTGCTTCATCTGTAAATAATAAGAATTTAACGAGTCTCACAGTCCAATATCTTTCATTTCTAAGTTTAGTAATCATTTATTTTCATCTTAATTGTTTTTCTCCTTGATTTCTTAGGATAGGGTCTAAAGGAAATGGTTACATTTTCAGTGTGGGAGTGAAGGCCTGTTAAATTTTTGTTTTGATTTAGATCTAAAAATGTCCCTGCAAAATCTTGTGTGTTCAGTTGTGGGGCTTTTGAAAAGCGATTGAATATTAGGGGCTCTATACTCATCAGTGGATTGATTCATTAATGAGATCATAGTTGAATATGCTGTTAGGAGGTGACGGCTGGTTAAAAGAGTCTGGACACCAGGAATGTGACCTGAAGGGTGTACTCGTCTTTCCTCTCTGCTTTCTGGTTGCTGTGGGTTGAGCAGCTCTCTTCCACCATGAATTTCTACCCTTCCATTTCTGCCCTGGAGCCACCTGTTATTTATATCTAAAATGTGCCCCAAAGCCTCATGTGCTCATAGGTTGAGATTCTGGAAGGTGTTTGGATTATGGGGGTTTATACCTGACTTGCTGTTAGGAAATGGGATCTGGCTGGAAGAGGCAGGTCATGGGGGGCTGGCCTGGGTCTATTCCCCACTTTTCCCTCGATCTCTCTCTCTATACTTCTTATATGCTAAGCCATGAGCAAGTCTCCTCTGCCATACCACCCTGCCTTGGAGTCAGTGGATTATGCACTAAAACCTCTACATACTGTGAGTCAAAATAAGCCTTAGAGTTTCTTAGAGTCACGAGTGTCAAGCATTGTGTCTCAGCAACGAGAAAGTAACAAAGATACCAGCCAATCTTGGAATGAATCCTCTGAAACCATGAGCAAAATAAACCTCTCTTCGTTTAAGTTGCAGGTTTTAGGCATTTTGTCCCAGCGATGGGAAAGTGACTAATACAGAAAGTTGGTACCAGAGAAGTTGAGTTATTGCTGTGACTATGCTTGACCATGTGGTTCAGAAGCCTTTGGAACTGGTTTGTGGGAAGTGTTTGGAAAGGTTTGGAGATGCTGGCTATAGAAGCCTTGGAATGTTACAAGCAGAATTTGATTGTCGATTCTAGTGTGAGCTCAGAAGACTAGAATGCTAATAGGAATGTAGACGTTAAAGGCCAGACTCAGGAGGTTTCAAATGGGAATAAGGACCCTTTTGTGAAATACCATGTGTGTTACTTTCTGGCAAAGAATTTGCCTATATTTTGCCCATGTCTTAAGACCTTGTGTGAGAGTGAATTTAGAGGTGGCTGACTGAAAAATCTAGTGGAAGAAATATTAAGACAATCCAGTGTTCAGGTGATGGCTGCTTTTAGCCATATCTACAGTGAGAATCAGGAGCAAATGGTGAGCTAAAAGATATGAAAATTTTGCATCTGGCCAGAAAAGAAGCACATGTAGAGTTGGGGCCAAGGAGAGTATTATGATTTGTGTCTAGATGTCCCCCCCCCCAAAGCCTTATGTGGTCATCAGTGGGGCTTTTTCAGAGGTGACTGGATTTAGAGTGTTTGACTACTAAATTAGTTGGCTGATTGGTTTGGCATAGTTCTGCTTGGAGCAAGGATATGAGACTAGGATTAAGGGCATTAGGATTAAGGGTGCTAGGATTAAGGATGTGAGTGCTACCTGCCCTAAGGGTGGGTACCCTGGGATCCCTTGCTTGTTTTTGCTGTCTTCTGATTGCACTGAACTATTTCCCCTCTGTGATGCCCCTCTACCATGCCACCCTGCCTTGGAACCAGCCAACTATTTACTGAAACCTCTAAGTCAAATAAACCTTTCCCCCTTGACTTTGGGTGTCAAGTATTTTGTCTCAGCAGTGAGAAAAGTAACTAAAACAGTATGGTTGTTGAAAAGATTAAGGTCATTAAAACGAAGTTAAGTACTTTGCACTAAGCCAGTGGAAAAGATGCCTTAAGAACATCTCAGGAACTGGCCAGATCCCACCTGTAGCAGGCTTGTAGGTATAAAAGGGTAAACTCCTTTGAAAAACTTTGCTTTGAGAAAAGTGCTCCAGGGTGCTGTGCTTATACAGGACCACCTAGGAAAATGTATCACCAAGTTCAGCCACCCTGGCATGCAGAGGCCACTGCAGCTCTGGTCCACTACTTTAGCAAGTGACAGGTGATGGTTCTAGAGACATACAAAATACAAGAGTTGTAGAGTCATAGGGGCTTCTAATCAGATTTCAAAGGAAGGCCTAGGAGAACAGGCAATCTGCCTCTGAGAGGGAAATTTATGAAGCTCTGAGAGTTCAGCTGAATGTACAGGGGCTTTCCAGAAAGTTTGGGATGCCAAGAACACTGAATATCTGCTGAGAAGAGCTGCAATCAGTAAGAACCAGCCATAAAGAGAAAGCATGTAGACAAGCTGGAGCTGGCAGGCCACAGAGGCAAGACTGGCCATGTACTTTGGAGCGCATATCTCACTGCAACTTATCCTGGTGCCAGAGATAGAGCTATAGGATTTAATGTTTGCCCTGGTGTTTTTCAGTCTTGGTTTGGTCAGATTCCTTTCTATTAACCTATTAGTCCCTTTTGGAATGGGAATATTTACTTTGTGCCATTATTTGTTGGAAGAATTTAACTTTTTTATTTTTATAGGGCTCACAGCCAAGAATTTGCCTCGAGTCTCAGAGTAGACTTTGGACTTCAACTTTTCAGCAATGCTGAACGTGTCAAGCCTTTGGCAATTTTTAGAGATGGACTAAATGCTTTTTGCATAATGACATGGACATGGGCCTTTGGGGGCCAAGGGCAGAATGTCATGGTTTAGATATAAAATATCCCACAGAAGTGTCATGGGCTCAGACATGGGACTTTTAAAAGATGGCTGGATCATGGGGGCACTAAACTTATCAGTGGATTAATCCATTGATTAATTCATAGCTGAATATGTTGTTAGGAGTTAGTTCATTGTTAGGAGAGGTGTGTCATAGGGGTTGTGACCTGGGAGCATACATTCTTGTTCCTGGATCTTCTCTTCCATCTCTGTTTCCTGGCTGCCATGGATGAGTAGCTCTCCTCTGCCATGCTTTCTTCCAACATGCTAATTCTGCCTTGGAGCTAGCTAACCATGGCCTGAACCCTCTGAAACCATGCCAAAATAAACCTCTCCTCCTTTAAGCTGTGTGTTTTAGTGTTTCATCCCAGTGACAGGAAAGTTACTAATACAGGTCCAATTTGGAGCTCCTTAGGACACTGCAATTTTGATCGTAGACCAGTGGTGGCAAACCTATGGCAGACTTGCTGCAGTGGGCTTGTTCTTACCATTGAAAGCTCTAAAAGGTTTGCCATTGCTGTCCTAGACTGTGAGGGCTGAATCTCTAAGGTATAGTTATAAAAGAAAAGGAGAACTGCTTCTTGAGGCGTGGGAGTTGTCTGAGTCCGTTCCTTTCTTGATCAACACTTATAACTTAGCAAATGAGACATTTATTTTAGCTCACGGTTACAGTCCAAGAAAAGCTGCTCACATCATGGTGGCCAGGAAGCAGAGAGAGAAGGAAGAAGCCAGGAAGAGAGACGAACCCTTCCCTATCATACCCTCAGTGTTCTGTCTCTTCCAACTAGCCCAAGCCTTCTAGAAACACATTCAGCTGTGAACATATTACCCAATCACCTTCCAAAAGCACTGCCTTTGAGCATATGAGACTTTGGGGGACATTCTTGACCTAAGCCACAACAAGAGTGAATAAAATTGGCAGGGAGTTGTGAGGGACTAATTAGGTTTTGGTATCTCTGCTCCATGTATCCTCACAATGGCCTTATAATGGCCATTGTGAGGGCCTTGGTATGAGAATGTTAGTTACCACAGGGAGGGAAACAGTGCCAATTTCAGTCTACTTGCTCTGTTTCTGATAATCTGAGTTTCCCTGTCAACTTGCAGTGATTTTAGCCAGTAATATTGCTCTACTTATTCATAATTTTCTCCAGTTTCCAGAGATAATTTAAAAAACTTTAACCTCTTTCTTTCTCTCTACAATGGCATTTCATCTTGTGACACTTCTAACTTTAAAATATAGTCTGGAATACTACTGGATTAATATTCATTTATGCTTTTGAATTGGTCTCTAGATATTTTATATTATGCAGTTTACATTTTACTTTAATTTTTAAAGTTTTGCATATTAAAAAGAAACTTGGATTGGACTCTTCAAAAAATTTAATGATATGAGTGGGAAAAATACCTCAAATCTCAAAACTCTCAAGCAAAACTCTAAGCACATAGTAATGAAAAAAATTATCGGAACAGTATCTACGTACACAACAATGAAAAAATTACCTGAAGAATGTGACAGAAAACACACTGAAAAGCATTACTTTTACCTCTACCCCTTCTATCTCATTTTCAAGCCCTGCAAACTCTAGAAATGGCCAAAAGTTTGTGTTTCTTCATGTGTATTACCATAGTTAATTTAACTGCCTCTATACTATTAAACTCGTGGTCAATTTCCAAACATTTGCAATTACAACCAATACTGAAGTGAAAAAGTTTGTGTATAAATTATTTTTCATTTGTATTATTTTTCTGTAGGATACATTCTAGGATTAGAATTGCTGGGTCACATGCTGCATTTATTTATTACTTTGTTAAATATGCCAAAAATGCCCATTCACTGAGTCAAATGCTAAAACCATTTGTCGTTTTGTGAAATATGCCAAAAAGTTGCCCTCTGCAGGACACTCCCACCAGCAGTGCATGAAAGTGCCTTTTTCTTACAACCTTACCAAGAAGTATCTTGTAAAATGTTAGTTTCACAAACTCAATACATAAAAATCACGGGTCAGGCAGCTTTTAATATATATTCTGTACTCTGAATGAGGTTGTCTGTCTGTCTGTCTATCTATCAAACATGTATATTACCTTTCTAAATTAACCTTCTTTTCATAGCCTTTGCTCATATTTTAATTGGGTTGCTGATCATTTTCTTTTCTTTTCTTTCTCTCTTCTTTCTTTCTTTCTTTCTTTCTTTCTTTCTTTCTTTCTTTCTTTCTTTCTTTCATCTCTCTTTCTTTTTTCTTTTCTTTCTTTTCTTTCCTTTCTTTCTTTCTTTTCTTTTCTCTCTTTCTTTTCTTTTCTTTTCTTTCTTTCTTTCTTTCTTTCTTTCTTTCTTTCTTTCTTTCTTTCTTTCTTTCTTTCTTTTGATCCTTTCCTTTTTGCGTGTAGGATCTTTTTAAATACTGAGAATACTATTTCTTTGGCTGTTATATGAATTGTTAGCATTTTTTATTTTTTCCAAGTTCAGCATTTGACATCATTTGTCTTTACTTGCAGTGCTTTCCTTTGTTTTGTTTTGCCAAACAGAGGCTTTTAATTTTCATCAGTTCAAATGTATTAATATTACATGATTTCTGGATTTTGAGATACATGTAAACAATTTTTCTTAGTTTTAATTGTTTAATTAGTCTTTTTTCCCTGCCTTATCATGAGGTTGATTTGTTTATTTCCTATGTTACCGTTAACTAGAGATTTATTTACCGATTTCTTGTATTTTTTTTTTTACAATTCCAAGGCTCCCCTTAAGAATTTTTCTTAATTCATGTTCATAGCATAGGCCACAACTTTCACCTACTCTGCTTTGGCAACTGTTTTTCTGGTGCGTTTTCATCTGTAAAGTATACTGCATTGCTCTTTTCTGTATTTTTATGTAGGTGGGATATATTCCTTTCTTAGTATGTGAATTATATTCCTGGATTAGCAGGAGGATTCTGTGCTATGACAGTGTGTTTGTGTGTGTGTGGATGGGTAGGATTTGAGGGTTTACACCTCAGGGGCACCCGTCTGTGTTGCTGCAGGGAAAAAGGTAGGTCTTTTGTTAAGATGTGCACAGTTGCTTTGGGAACCAGAGGCAGGAGGATCACAAGTTTAAGTCTTACATGAGCAAATTAATAAGACTCTTCCAAAGAAAAACAAAAGCACAAACATTGGCCCTACCTCTGGCCTTCTGTGGAGTTTAAAGAATCAGAGCACAGACTTTAGAGCCAGATTGACTGGACTGAATATGCCAGTCTCTTATTAGCTGACAGCCTTGAGTAACCTGGTATTTTAGCTTCCTCGAAAGTAAAATGGAGATAAAATGAGGACCTATATCTTGGAGTTGGTTTCCATCTTTCCATTTGCTCTGACCACCAACAACACAAGGACCCTGGGCTTCATCACTTGTTCATACTGGTACAGAATGCAGCCCATGCCCACCGGGGAACACAGCATTTTAGTATGTAATTTTAAAGATTCTCTCAGAGATTTGTGCCCAAGGGCCCTTAGTCATTCTCTAGACCTTTCCTCTTTGTTCTCTTTCTCTGTCACTCATTGTACCCTGGGCAACCTCAGTTGTACTCTCTGTAGCCCCCTCTGAGGGGACCCTCTGCTTTTGGGAGTTGTCATTTGTTGGCCTATTCTGAACTCTGCCATTACCAGACCCTCTGCAAACTGCCCTATTCTTTTCTGAGCACACTCAAATCTTCCAGCAAAGATTTACTGGTCAAAGAAAACTTGAGCAATGCTAACTTATAGCCTGGATTTTGTTAGTATTATCTGAACCTCAGCTTCATTGACCATTTCTGGTTTTCTACATTATCTTTGTTTCTCTGGAGTGAGAGATTCAGACCAAGTTCCCCATTGGAACTGTTTATTAGGTGTTTTTCTATGCATTTCTTTTAAGAATTAGATAGCGGGTTTTATTTATTTGGCATTTCTTATAGCATCTAACTTAATAAAATGCAAATGGGTGGTCAAGTGATGAAACTTCCATGTGAATTTCTGACTTAGGGCTTCTTCCTCTGAGTTCATATCTTCTACAGTACATGGATCTGAGGGCTGCTGGAGATCCTGAGTGGTCGGTCATTCTATAATTTTAAGCTCTCTCCATGTAGCTTCACAGAGTCCCACAAAAATCCACAGAATGGGAGTTCAGAACCTGGAAATAAGATTTTTTTTTTACATCTATGGTTTATTCAGCTTGGGGAAAGAGGAACTCCCAGGACACTGATACTCCAGGACACTGAACTCCAGTACACTGATACTCTGTGACTTTCACAGCAGCTTTTGCATTTTTCCCCATCTACAATTTTTGACCATTTACATTGTGCTATATACAACAGGCTACGTTGCTCAATGCTTCATAACTAACTAGTATTTTCTTTACATCAAACCTCTAGGAGGCTGCTTTTAGTGCACCTACTTTTTTAGATAAGGAAAACAGGATGTAGAGTATTCATATGCCTTTCCCAAAGACATATTAGGGAAAAAAATGGCAAAACAGAAGTTTGAGTTTAGGCAGTCTGAATATAGAGTCTTGGTACCAATGAGTGCCTTACTCATCTATTCTGTTATTTTGGTACTTAAGGAAGCCTAACCCTGAGTGAGTAACTCAGCTGGGAGCCCCAAAACTACTTTAAATTGGACACGTGGACAGGAAGGCAAGTAGCATTCTAGAAGTCCCCAAATTTCTGGATTAAGAGTAGCTGTGGCAAATGTCACTTTGCATATAGTCAGAAAATTTGGTTTTGCTGTGGATACAGAGTTAGTGGTGATAGTAACTAATAGTTTATATGTGTTTATTTATATTTATGTGTCTAGAACTTCTTTAAGTACATCCTGCATTACTTATTTAACCTTGATAATACATATATGGGATGGACACTAAGAACTAGTACTTAGCCTGACAGCACAGGCCTAGGACATGCAGAGCTGACTGTTTACCAGGCGATCAGCTCCCCCTTCCTCATCCACTGTGCTTTTCCCTTATCCTGTGATAGTGGGGCAGTATGAACACAGCCACGGATGCCTGCAGTTTACACGCATGCATATGGATTGTCAATGATAAAAAATTTGATTCATGGTCTTGAGTGGAACAAAACCACTCTCCGTGTCTCAAAAGAATAAAAAACACTTAGAAAATCACAGAATAGCAATGTGTATGTTTTTACAGAACATAAAGTAATTCTCAGTGGAATGGTAAGACCAAAATTTCTAGTGAGTTATTTGGAAACTGCTTTCATTAGAGAGTATCTTCACACTTCAGAGAATGACACATACAAATGATAGGCTGTGCAGCCACTTAGGGCAGGTTACATTGTACCAATATTTTTATGATCCCCAAACATCTACAACCTTTACCTCTGAGCATATTCTCAGGCTTTCAACCAGTAATGATTTTCTGTTCCTACTGCGATTATTTTAAAAGACAATGTGTTTCCAGTGGATGAGGTCAAAGGGATATTAGTTTATTTACACTTCAGTCTTTTATTCTTTGTTGGTAGTATTTGTCCAAGGAAACGACACATGTAGCTCAGAGAATACGGAAGGAGGAAAAAAGAATTAGAAGATGGTTAATTACTAAAACAACTTATTTCTGCCTTGAAGATAGAATTATCTAGTACAGAATGGCAAAGATTAAAAAAAGTATGAAGGCTGAACACATCTGTTTCTTTATTTGATTTAAGAACAGAGGGCTCTTGTTTTATTTTTTTGTTCCTGTTGATTTCACAAGGTAAGGCTCAGAACAAATATACCAGAGAGGCGTCATAAAGTAATTCAAAATAACAACACATTTCCTCCTCCTCCTCTCTTGTCCTACTCTTCATTCAGCCTGCAACAGTTAGAAAAAGGCTTTTGTGTAAAATGTGCTCAACTTGGCCTTTACAGATCTACAAAAGAAATATGGACTCTGTCCTGGGACATTTACAGTCTAAGATGTTTGTATTATACTTTTGTGAGGGAAATGTAAAAATATAAAATATTCACAGAATATCTTCTATAATTTTTGTTTGCTAAATATCTGTAGATGAAATTAAATTGGTTGATTTACGAACAACATATATATGCGTGTGTGTGTTCCTGTGTGTGTAGGTTTGTGCATTTTATCTGTATAAGTGTTGTTACTAAATTGCTTAGGACACCACTCATCCATTACTATCAACTATATCAACTTTAGATGTAGAACAAATTAATTTTGGGTAAACTATGACAACAACTGCATCATCATATTAAATTTTAAAAATTACATTAATTGAATAATTGTGAAATTATTGTTCTCTTTGACATTTGACTGACACATAAAATGTAAGTGAGAGACGTTCAACCAAGGATGAACTAAAATGTTGAATTTTTATATATTTTATTTATCAGAATATTTTCTATAAATTACCTTTTTTTTTTTTTTTTTTTTTTTGGTGGTGCTGGGGATCAAACTCAGGCCCTTGTGCTTACAAGGCAAGCACTCTAATCACTGAGCTAAATCCCCAGCCCCTAAATTACCTCATTTTAATCTGCATTCCTACTGCAGGGTTACATAAGCATTAGTAAGCTTTTCCAATTTATTTTAAGAATGTAGCACATGTTGAAAATTGCTGGAAGATGCCAATTAGCTATTGATTAGCAGAACCATCTATCCACACTTCTGGCTTGCAATCATACTGTTTATGCATGGACAAAGATAGACTTTTCCTTCCTCCTTTTTAGAATCTTTATCTTCATCCTATGCCAAACCTAAAGGCCCATCCAAAAAACAGCTAACATAAAGTTTCAGGAGATAAACTACCCAACAAACCAATCTTGTGTTTATTTGAATAGATGATGTTAGGTACTATAGGACTGAGAGAAGTAGATAGGTATTATTTCCCCCTGTAATATACTCAGACAAACAAAGTAGTTGGGGAAACAGTACGTTTAATATATGAACAGGAACCAGCACTTGAAGGTAAAGATACTATGTTCTAGCTATGTAGTATTAATAAAGTATGGATTGGAGTTGCTTGGGGGACTAAGGGACAAGTCCAGGGAGGGGCTCACAGAGGAAGAAAGAAGGTGGGATTTGAAAGAGAATTTATTTTCATTTAATTTAGGTATACTCTTGGACTAGTTCATCTAAATATAATTTGCAGTTCTTTAAAAGTTCATATTTATTCCCTGTCTAACAACACTGGCTTCCAAACAGTATTGAATCAAAAGAAAGTTTCAATCTTTCTGCTCTTGCATTATTGAACACTCTGAATATTCCCCAGGCCTGCTCGTTCTGAAAACACTTTTCTACCATATGCAACAGTCTGAGGAAGTCTACTTGTATGCAGTAGATTGCTGTTATTCATTATTCATTAAAACATTATTTAGTTGAACAACCTACCAAAGAAAACTTGGTTCTGTTGAGGGAAATGTACAAACTCAGAGAACTAAATTATTTTACTATAAATGCTTTAAAAAGACCAAGCTTTATGGTCCTCATTATTTGGTCTGTGCTGAGGAAACAAGTTTTCTCCAATGGAAAATAAGCCATAAAGGACAGAAGCTATGTGATCCAGTGTATTCAATAAATGTTGGAGTTCTAGATTCTGCCAACAGCACACTAAGCGAATAAGAAAAAAATCATTACAAGTTTTACAATTCTCAATCAAATAATAAGCATTTATTTAATAGCCACTATGTGCCTAAGACTATTTTAATTTCAAGAAGCAGACACTTCACCAGCCATAAAATGGTTGCTACAATACGTGGCTTCTGACATTCTTTATTGTATTGGGGTGAACACACTTTGTCATGACTAACTCTGCAAATCTGCTGTTGCTTGTTTCTCTTTGCTCTAGGAGGAAATCTTGCACAGAGCAGATATGTTTCTCTAGGTACTCTCAGGTAATAAAATGTCCAATTTAGTTTAATACAAAAATTGCAGACCATCATCCAACGTAAATTATCTCTTCTCCCTCAACTTCCTTTGCTATTTTTCTCCCCAGTGTATTTATTCCTCCATTTCCCTTAATCCTTCTGAGTTAGGAGCCTTAGGAGGTCCATTGTCTTTCAAGATGAGCTGGTAGGACCCACAGAAAGTCCGCACACCTCTTGAATTGATGACTCAGGATGCGCACACCACACAAAAGCAGCCACCTATCTTTATTTTAACGTCAGAGCGTCTTGACTGTGTAGCTACTAGTTTCTGAGATCATCAAAGTCCACAGAACCCAGGTAAAGTGCTCTGTGGAGCGCTGTTGAAATAGCTCTCACTGGATTTAAGTGCATCCTCTTTCCTCAGCCCATGGTGGGGACAGAAGCCCGTGTAGCACTGCAGTTCTCCTGACAGACAGTTTTCTAGCAGCCTTTTAGTCTATCACCCAAATTCTTCCTCTTCAATTAAATAATCCAGTTGTCGATAAGGAACTCATGGTTATGGAGTTAGTTTCAAATCTGTTAGCATTGTGCTAAAGTGGGAGAGCAATAGAATTTAAAACCTGGAAGTACCTGCCACGTGCTTTATGATTCCAGAGGACACAGCAATGTGCTTTACATTTAGCATTCTGTCCTGCTGTTTATATTTTCCTCTCAGAATGATGGATACTATTTTAATAAGTTAAATCTTTGACTCTTTAAAATTGCATATTATTGAGATGGAACATGACCATGAAGTACTTTGTAGCAACATTCACCATTTATCTTACAACAAATAGTTAATTGTTTAATTTAAATGTGTTTGGAAATTTTCTATAACAAAGAGACAAATGAATTGTGTTAGTGATCATTTATGAAAAGACCCTATCATTAAGTTTGAAATTTTTTGTTTTTGTTTTTTGAGACAAGGTCTTACTATGTAGTCCAGGCTGCCCTCGAACTCTGCCACAGTCTCCCAAGTGCTGTGATTACAGGCATGTGCCATCACACCTGACTGTATCAGTAATTTATTACCCAGGAGATACTTTTAAAAACAATTAGGGGCTGGGGATTAAGCTCGGTGGTTAGAGTGTTTGCCTAGCAAGCACCCCTGAGTTCAATTCCTGGCACCAAAAAACCCCCCAAACAAAACAAAACAAAAACAACAACAACCACAACAACAAAAATGCAAACAAAACCTATCAGACATAACATGTCATTTTTGTTCATGTTATATGATAGTTGGTCAAAAACAATCTGCGCCACATATAACAATTCTTGTGTTTATTCATGTGAATATTTTAGAAAGGTAATTGTCTACCTAGTTCTAAAAATTGTCTAAAGAAACTGATTGCTTTTCTGAGTCTGGACATCTTTGTTAAAAATGTGCAAATATTGAGACTGAGTGTGTAGCTCAATGGTAGAATGCTTGCCCACTATACATGAGGTATTGAATTTGTTCTCTAACACTACGTTAAAAAGTATATAAACAATTTTCTAAATTTTACTTGTAATCCTCAAGTCATACCATGTGATGTTGTACTGCAATTTTACAAACTGGGCAAAATGTACAAGGGATGTCTTTCTGTTATTTCTTACAAATGAACACGAACCTATAATTTTTCTTTTTGTAAGGCTGGGGTTGAACCCAGGGCCTTCACATGAAGCTTCATCTCTAGCCCTTTTTTATTTTTTATTTTGAGACAGGGTACTTCTAAGTTGTTAAGTTGTTTAGGGTGGTCTCCAATTTACGATCTTTTTGCCTCAGCTTCCCAGGGTGCTGGGATTATGGGCATCAGCCTGAATCTGTAGTTATCTTAATAAAAAAGAATATGAAAGAAAAAATAAAAAATTCTATACATTCCAAGTAATTTTCTAGTACAACTAACATCAGGAAAGATAAAAATTTACAACATGAATTTCGCAAAAATGAAAGTAGTGGTACAGAGCAAAATGTCAACGTCAGGATTTATTAAGTTCAGTCAGTGGTGACTTCTGCATTAGCTCTTCTGTGTATGTGAGAGGTGTGTCTTTCAGCTAAGACAGTCACTTTAACTCAGTATCCAAATAAAGTGAATTTTAAGCCAGACCTTTGAATCACTAACCCCCAATATGTTAAACTCATATCTTCAATTTCATAAAATAGGAAATCATGTTTCTTTCATTAAAATATTTTAATGATAATTTTAAGTAACCGATAGAGGCTTTTCAAATTAATAATGAAATAACTTTCTTAAAATTATGATAAACTAAACTATACATCACTATTTTAAAGGTTTATCATATATTTTACACTGGTATATTACTACAGTCATTCATAGATAAAACAATAATATCAATAAGTATATTTATATGCAAGTGTTGGCATATTTTCCCTGATGTGACATACACTAAGAAAACGCTTGAGAGCTTTGGTTTTCATTAGCTGGAGAGATTGCTCTGAAATGTAAGCACCTTTCTCCATGTGACTCTGCTTTTGATTCTTTGTGGGTCTCTGCTGCCTACAGGATACATGCAAACTCCTCAGCAGGACACAAATGTTCCTTTCATATTTTGACTCTTACTTATTATCTCTGTCACTCTCTCTGGTCACATTTTCTCTTCCCTTCAGTATATCCTTCTTCTCAGTATACTGGACTATTTGTGGTTCTTGAAATCGACACCCCTCCCCATCTCTCTCCTGTCCACCCCACCCCCAGTGATCTACAGATTTAGTGCAGTTCCTACCAAAATATCGATGATATTCTTCAGAAAAATTTGAAAAATTTCCTAAATTCCTAAATGTAGAAACTCCTAAAATTTGAATGAAACTACTAAAGACCCCAAATAGCCAATATCTCAAGAAAAAAATAAAAAGAGCTGGAGGAATTATAATGCTTTACTTCAAAACATGCTACAAAGTGATAGTAACCAAAACTATTTAACAATGGCATAAAATCAGACAAATAGACTAATAGAGCAGAATAGAGAATACTGAAGTAAATCCTTCATTTAGAGCCAATTGATCTTTTGCCAAAGACAGCAAGAATATACACTGGAGAAAAGAAAGTAAATGGTCCTGAAAAAACAAGGTATCCGTATGCTAAAGAAAGAACCTGCACTCATCCCTCTTGCTGTATTAAAAAAAATCAACTCAAAGATGTAAATGTAAGACTACAAACCATGAAACTACTGGGAAGAAAACACAGGGCAACCCTTCAGGACATTACTCTAGGCCAGCGATGGTGAACCTTTTAGAGACGAGTGCCCAAATTGCAACCCAAAACCCACTCATTTATCACAAAGTGCCAACACCACAATTAAATCTGATTACTGAGGTTTCAGTTTAGATAAAAAGATTCATACATTAAGATCCTTTGTGCTAAATGAAAAAAAAATGACATGCATGCCATTACCACCACTGGTCTAGGCGAATGTTCTTCTGGTATAATTCCAAAAGCACGGGCAATAAGAACAAAAACTGACAATTGAGATTATATCAAACTGAAAATCTTTCACACAGTGAAGGAAACAATCAACAGAGTGAAGAGACAATCTATAGAGTGAGAAAAATACCTGCAAACTCTTTCTCTAATGAGAGATTAATATCAGATTACATGAGAAACCCAACAGCCAATATTGAGTAATCCCATTAAAAATAGGCAAATGACTTGGACACACATTTCTCAAAGAAAGATATATACAAATGACCATTAAATATCAGAAAAAAATGCTCCATATCACCATCAATAGGGAAATGCAAATTAAAACCACAGTGAGATGTCATTTCACCCCAGTTAGAAGGCTTATTGTTAAAAAGACAAAAAAAAATAACAAATGCTGGTGATGATACAGTGAAAAGAGAACTCCCATACACTGCCAGTAGGAATGTAGATTAGTATGTGCATTATGGAAGACATTGTGGAGGTGCATCAAAAAGCAACCTGATTTACAGTTATGGTTTCTCATATCAGAGAAACAATACGATGTGTACTCATGAGTGTCTGATTTATTTCACTTAAAAGTATGTTCTCAAGGAACATCCATTTATATACAAATGACTCTAGTTTATCCTTTTTTATGGCAGTGTAGTACTCCATTGTGTAGAAAAACCACATTTTCTTTAGCCGTTCGTTGGTTGTTGGGCATTTAGGTTGTTTCCAAGACTTAGCTATTACAAATTGTGTTGCTATGAACATGGTGGTGCATACGTCCTTGTGGTATGACGATTTTAATTCTTCTGGGAAGATCCCCAGTAGGGGAATAGCTGGGTCAAATGG
>PVJO010008523.1:0-74900 GCA_004026905.1 Hystrix cristata | reverse complement strand
ATATTTATTATAATTTTATATATAAATGCATCATATATTTTGTTATATAAAAGTTTTATTTAATATGAAATATGTATTTAATTACAACATATATTTTGAGAAACAAAGACAGAAAAGAAGGTAGGGAATATTTAAAGAAATAATGACTAAGAATTTCTAAAAAACTAGAGAAATACATTGATCCTCAGATTGTATAGATGTATGGGTTGGTAAACAGAAAAGATCACCCTGGAGTTAACACATAGGTAGGGTAGCACAGTTTAAAAGCATCAAATGCAAAGAAAAATGTCTCAGTCTCTAAAGAGATAGAAGCAAAACACCTTAAAGAGAAATTATCTTTTAAATAAACCATAGTTCTTAATTACAACACCAAACAGAAAAACCTAAACTTACTGATTTTATATTGTATGGCATACATTAGAAATTTTGGGTTTAGAAATGATTGCATTTAAATATAAACTGAAAATATTCTTAGTTACATTAGTGTTTATTGACTTTTTCCTGAAAAGACCTGGATGTTTGACGCTAACAAAGTATTAAAGCAGTGACACTTATAAACAGTATATACGATATGAAAATGTATCTATTAATGATGATTACATTTTTACCTACATATATTGCCTATTATGTGTAAAGGCACAAATGGAAGACTTTCCTATCTGTTATGTTATTGTAACTTCACAACAGCCTTGTGAGATAAGTACGATTACTATACTCAATGCATCTGATCTAGAATTTAAATTGCAGGTTACATCAATATAGGTCATAACGGAACAGGATGAGGTACAATTAACTGTCACTTGTCCTATTGGAACAGTGCATATGTGTCCGATAATAGAATGAATATATTTTGCAGTTTTAAAGATTAAGTGTGATCACAATATAAAGAAAAAAGGTACATAAACAATAATACTAAAAATTGCCTATAAAATGTTTGGTCTCTTCCTGGGAGTTTGGAAATGAGAAATTTAAGCAAAAAGAGAAATAAGTAAGTTTTTATTTAGGGGGAAATGTCATAATATAAAATGAGTTGCAGTTGTTTTAATTCGGCTAAACTCATTCACCCGAGAGAGAAATGCAGATTGCCAAAGCTCCCTTGCCAAACTGCAGCAACAGGCTTTCTGTAAGGCATACTTGAAAAAGTTGCAGAAATATTGAAAATAAAACAATATGAAAAGATTAAGCCATGGGTGTGATAACCAAGTGCTGAGTCACTATAAGAGCATAAAGAGTAGATTTTAGAATAAAAATAATTGATACCAATTTAATTTACAACTACCAATGGAACCATAGATCAATTCTTTCTGTAACGATTCTCAATCCTCAGCACAGCTTTGAGATAGACAGCGACACAAGAAATGAAGAAATAGGTAAATCAACAATTGAAGTTGTTATGATTTAGATCTAAAGTGTCTCCCAAAAGTCTCATGTGTTTAAGGTTGGGGTTCAGGGTCTCTGAAACTTCGTTAATGGATCAGGGTCCGCGTGTGCTGGTATGAGGTGGGGCCTGGTTGCAGGAGGTAAATCCTGAGGACAGATTTTCGACAGACGTAATTTTTCTCAGGCTTTTTTTCCTTTCCCTGCTGCCTAGCATCATGGATTGAGAAGCTCTACTGCGCATGTGCTTCCGCCATGACGTTTCGGCCTTGGAACCAATTAATCGTGGATTGAAACTATGAACCAAAATAAATCTCTCCGGTTTTAAACTGTGGTCCTCAGGTATTTTGTCTGAGCAACTCAAAAGTAAATAACACAAAATTTTAAATTTTTAGCATACTATTTTTAAAAATCTGATAATAAAACAAAAAATAATAGATGTTAATAAAGTGACCAAAATTACAGATTATATACAACTCTATATATCACTTAACTCACATTTTTTTAAGTCATACAGATATTTATTCAAAAATACATCGTATTTTATTCCTTAAGAGACTCAGAAATATGTTTCATCAAAGGTATTTCTAAAAGACTATTCTCTCACCATACATACAAACTCAGATATCAATAAACAAAGTATGGATTGAAACTTTGTCCATACCATAATTACAAAAATGTATCTCTAGATGAATAATAATCAGGTGGATGGAGGGCTTTAGCCCATAGATGAGACGTAGAGAAACTCCCTTTTCTAGAATGTAACAGGCAGAATAGAAGCAAAGTATCACTGCCAACTAAACTGGCTGGTATTTAGGGTGACATTTCTTTACTGTTGAAGGAAATAGAAGAATTGTTCAAACTCAGGTCAGAGAATGTAGGTATGAGACCAGCTCTCATTATAGATCAGCAAGTGGAGAAGTGGGTTCTGGGTTCACAGCAACTGGTAATCTCAATAGTTAAGAGCTTCTTGATAGCTCTGTATCTTAGGAATTATTCACTTTGGAATGACTTGTGGAGATATTCCAAGGGATAGAAGCTAACAGACTTTGAAATTCAGAAAAACTAAATTCTGTCCCTCTGAGAATTGATCTAACAACAGAGCATTCTTCCATGATTCCTCAATAGATTCATATAGGAATCAGGCATATCAAAGGCCAATGATATATCCAGGAGGCAGTAGCTATCAATAGTTATGAAAAGCTAATTTACACAAATAAAAAGAAACAATCAGTGCTTACTGAGACATATTCACTCTTCCTCATAAACATTAAGGAGGGAAAAAATGGACACCAATTATAACCAAAGTTTATATTTATGATTATTTTGACCTACAGTATCAACATGCTGTTGTGTTTTGTGGTGATTGATGTGACCTTGTGTTGACTGAGAACTAGAACCAGACCAGAGTAGTAGCACTCTGAGAACTACCGGCAAGTAGAGTCCTTGTCTAAGATTCTACATGCTATTAAGCCAAAAGTCTCTTCACTTTTCAGATACTGCCTCTGGCACCTACTAACGGTTTTCAAGGGAAGAATCTACATGATATGGCACTGTAAAGGTAGAGAGTAGAATTTACTGACTGTTAATTAAATAATAGCTTTTCTCCTAGAGAGGTAATAAATCAGAACAAACCATATTGCCATTTATAGTCAAATAATTACTTAACCACAAAATTAGCAGTTTAAAACAATTTTATTTTGCTCGCAATTCTATGGGTCAAGAACTTTGAAATAGCTTGGATTGGGCTCCATATCTTAGGAATTGGGTTGGTTCTTATTTGTGTTTTTCCAAGAGTTTCCATCTGAAGCTAAATAGGGACCAGTCACCCGAAGACTCCTATAGTTGGGTATCCAACACACCTGGTTAATGCTGATTATTGCCTGGTGTTGTTGATTGAGGTTTGCACACGTGGCCTCTCTGGGCTGGTTGTACCTGACTGGTGAAACTGTTTACATGGTGCTGTCTTCTCTATGTGTAAGTGTCTTGCAAAACCAGGAAGATGCCTCCTCATCTTTTGTGACCACCCACATGCATCACGTAGTGTCAGTTCCACAGTGATCTACTGACCCAGCAGGCACAAACCCAACCGTCTGAGAGAGGAAAGAAAAGGACCGTATGTCTTTAAAGATAGGATACTTGTGGATATTTGATTCTTGGACATGTTTTAATACTTAGAAAATGAAAATAAATCATTAAGCAGTAAAAGAAAATGTATACCAAATTAATTGAAATATACATACAATTCTCTACAGAAGTGAAAATACAGAGGTTTTAAACCAATGAATTAGTCACCATTCATGTAAAAATGTACAATAGTGAAAGATAATGTTTGCATTGAATATAGTTTTTGCTACATTATAATAAGGCATGAAACAAAATAAATACATAAATAAAGTTTCGTGGGATTCCGGAACACCAGAAAAACTGTCCATACTATAGTGATTTATTTGTTCTTGAATGGTCAATTTAAACAATAAAAGAATTAATCATGTAATTACCTGCTATGTGGACCTAATTTTAAATGTTTAAATTTTTGCTTAAATAGTCAACATACACCAGTAGGAAGAATAATCTGATTAGTCAGTGTGTAAAAATTACGTACCCTTATGAAAATGTCTTAATTTTTAGTATAAATTAGGAAACACATTAGTATCAAATGGAAAACAAAAATTAAAGAGAAAATATCAATTAAAATTCTATTGGTGCTACTTTTGAAATATGACATTTAGAATATTATTCGCTAAAAACTGAGTTGATGTCTAAGTCTGCTGCCACTACAAATGACCAAGAAAATCTGCTCCCATGTGTTTAAAAAGAATATAGCACGTCCTTGGACCTCACTCATCCCTCAATTTAAATAAAAATAGCTTAAAGTTGATTCTTTGACACAATGTTTACTATTATCAAACTGTATAAGAAAAATTGTTTACAGGTTTGTAAAATTTATTTGCTGCACAAACTCATTCATTTATGAAATGCTTTATAAACACACAGAGCTTTCTTTTTATTCATAATTGATTAAATTAGCGACTTAAGAGACAGATTATTACTGACATTTTATAGAGCTCCAGAGGAACTTTTACATTTCTTTTTTTAAAAAAAATATGTTTTTCTTTATGAAACATCAGTTTTTAAGGGAAAATAGCAAGAAGTAAAAATATGTTATTTCTTCTTTGTTGGAAGATTCCGGATCCTATTTAAAAATGAATAGAGTCATACTATTCTACATTCTTTTCATACCGTCATTTCATAACCATCCTTTCTCAAAAACCTAATATCACTTTTAGCAGAAATGCTACTTCTGTAAACAGAATAAGGAATTCATTTGTGAGTAGTGTTTTTGCTCTTTGTAGTACTAGTGATAGAAACATTTGGTTTGAAGCCAAAAGATACTATTTTAGGCTTAGAATAATTTCCCAGCTGTTGCTGGGGAAAGCATGTTACACTTCCCCACCCAGTACACTGACATACTCATCTGTACATTTATATTTTGCTGTATTTTTCAAATCAGTAATGCAGCTGCCACAATATGCCTCCTCCTTCCAGCAGGTGGTAAATTATTCTCTGCACAAAATGACATCATTCCCTATCTTGCAGAAAACATGCCCTCCGAGCTGAGGAAAGGGCAGAGCCATTACAGAAAGCAAAATTTAGATGATTTTACCACATCGTATTTAGTGAAAGCATATCATATATTTTAGAGAATTCATAACTAAAGCTGCAAAATAAAGTAATTAATAATATTTGAAAAAGAATCAGTAAACAGAAACAATTAAAGATCTCTATTATAAAAGCTATAATACTTTGCTTTTTGATAAATCAGTGCTGGGGAAACATAATTCATTTCTGTGCCCCTTCTCCTATCTTCCTCTTTCCCAAGAGACAAAAAAAAAAAAAATACTAGAAGGAAGATAGTTTCTCTGATTATGGGGTTATATTTGACTGAAATTCAGAAAGTTTAAATATATTTATCTACATTTAAAACAATAATAAATACTCCAAGGTAAATGTGATATATTTATATGTATCTATGAATTTTAAACTAATATTAAAGTACTAAAGTATAACAAGACTGCATGCAGTATATAAGTGCTGAAAGTCATTATGGAAAATGTTGTACAGCTGAATATCAAGTTATTATTTTTCTGTAAAGAAGCCTGTATTAATTTTTTGAATGCGTTAAAGTGTTATCTTGTACTGTGGGTGCTCCTGGATTGAAAACATTGGTCTTGTCTTTTGTTGGAAGAATTAGAGATTATTAAGATGAACCAACATATTTGAAGATCACTTCACATGTCATTAAAACTATTTGAGATGAATATAATTTTGTCCCATCTCTAATAAATACGTTCTATGTTTTACAATTGGATCTTGGTTGCCTACCTTTTATGAAATCTCCTTACCTGTATGACCACAATAGGAGAGATGGTTCTGGCCCCTTTGTTTTGTTTCACATAGAAAACTTTGCACTTCGCATACAAGATGAGAAATCTCTGTGCACTAGAGGATCCGAGCCCATCTCTAACTCACTCACTGGACACTCCTGCCCGTAGTAAAAGAGGGTAGTTTTTTTCTTAGCTTTGACTTGTATTAACCCTGTAACTATCTACCTCTGAGTTTAGTTTGGAGAGAATGAGTGAATTTGTGTGTGGGGTGTGTGTGTGTGTGTGTGTGTGTGTGTGTGTGTGAACCACAGCTGCAGTGGCCTCTGGGGCCTGGAGGACTGAACTCAGGCATATACTTCTGAGTTCATTCTTGCATGAGCAGGGCACCCAGGCTGCTATAAAAGTGTTTTACACCCTCGAGCTTGAGACGAGTGTAGTCTGTAAGAGTCCTGAGATCCCCTCAGTGTATCTTTTCTATTGTCCTGATGCAAAATATTTGGCTTCTTTTTAATAATGTATCTCGGTTACTCTTCTCATTACTGAGACAAAATGCCTAAAGCCTAAAGTGAAAGGGGAAAAGTTTATTACAGCTCACAGTTTGTAGAGGTTTCCGTTCACAGTTGGCTGGCTCCAAGGCAGGGTGGCGTGGCAGAGGGGCACACAGAGGAGAAACAGTTCATGGCAGGCAGAAGGCAGCAAAACAGCAAAGTAGTGAAGAAACAAGTGACAGATGACAGTGGCGGTCTTCTCTGTCCCTTATATTCTATCCAGGCTACCTGTCCTTAGGGGGAGAAACACAACTGCAGGTGGGGAGCAGTCACACCCAGGGTGGGGTACCCATTTATTCCTATCCAGAACTACACCAAACCAATCAATGGACTAAATGAGTAATCACACACCCCTGATTGCACTATCACACACTCTAGATCCAGCCACCTCTGAAAGCCCCACCTATGGCTGTAGGAAGCTTTGTTGGGGGGCATTTAGACACAAGACGTGGCATAACGCTACTCTTTAGGCATTGTACTGTATCTCCAACTTTACATTTCTTTTTTTTTTTAACCAAGGTGCCCAATTTTCACATCTTTCAGTTGTGCTTTTTGCTCCTAATTCTCATTGCAAATCTAGCTGAAAGTAGCTAGTAGCACCCATGCCGTAGACTAAATGTTGGGCTGCTTGAAATTTTCTCAGCCTTATTATCTTGTCTGCCACATTTAATCTCTGCTTCCTTCTAAGTCTTAGGCCCTTAAAAACAAAGGCAGATCTTGGCGAGAATGTAACGTGCGTGATCTCCAGTCCATTTCCAAGTAGAGTCTTAATTTGCGTCTGAAAATTTAGCCTGCTTTTACTTTCTTCCCTCTCTGCAATGCGGCAGCACTCTGGCGTTCTGACCTCAACCAGACTCGCTCACCCAGCTCTGCTTGGAACGTTCTAAGTCTCCTCTAGCCCATATCACAGTCTTCCAAAGTCCTCCTGCAAACCAGTTGCAAAGGCTTCTGGGCCATATTATCAGGTACAGTCACAGCAATGATCTCTTTTCTCCAATCCCAATTTTCCGTATTCATCAGATTTCTCGTTGCTGAAACCTAGCACTTGACATCCACGATTCAAATGAGAAGAGCTTTGATCTGCCTCATGGTTTTAGGGGGTTCAGTCCACAGTAGGCTCGCTCCACTCCAGAAACATCATTTTGGAAGAGCAAGATGGAACAATGATGCTTAGTTTGTGGCTGCCGGGAGGTGGAGCAGGGAACAGAGAAGAAGGGAGAAGGGAGCAGAAATAGAAGTCAAAGTCATGCATCCATGACCCACACAAACTCATTCAGAAATGTGCTTTTCTAATATGCTATTTCTTAATCCAGTAAAGTTGATATATCACGGTTGGCTCCCAGTTCCTATCAGGATATTCAGTCATATCCAAGGGACAATCACAAAGTTAATCTGATACTTAACAAAGACAGCGGCATCGCACTTAGGGCAAACATTAACCCAAACTTGACCGGGACATTACTGATCTCTAACTCCTGTTCTGTTGTAATTGCCTCCATCTCACTCGTAAAGATGGTGAGCATTATGTGATAAATACTTTCATCATGAGTTCACTCCTAATGACTCCCGCTCTAAAAAATTACCATAAACAATGACTTCAAACATCACAAATTTAGTACTAGACAGTTGTGGAGACTGGAGGACCAAAATCACGCTAGTAGGCTAAAATGTTTATATAGACAAGATATTAGGAGAACCAGGGGGAAATCTTTTTCTTTGACTGAGTCAGTGTCTGTTGGCTCTGGTCCCCTTCCAGCAATGACGTCACTCAAAATCAGGCTGTGCCATCAAGCTCCTTTCTCTGATTATGGTTTTCCTACATTTATTTTTTAAGAACATTCATGATTGCTTTGGGCCCATATGGATCATATGGTATTTCAAGTCCTAAACTTAGTGATATCTTAAAGGTCTCTTTTGTTACATATGATATTTATAGGTTTGGGGGATTAGGATGTGGGCATCTTTGCACTAGGCATTGTTCTGCTTATCATTAAACCTAGTAACCAAGAAGGTGTAAAGAATTTTGAAAATGTCTAGTGAAGACTCAAGGGTTTGGAAGTCTCAGTTTAGACCAGCTCATCTATCTGTAAACCATCAGCCCTCCACATATCGCTTCTATTCTTCTATTTTTAAAATATAGGTAGAGGGATTACAGAAATGTGTGACATTTGGTGAGAGCTTGGTTTAAATTGTGAAGGTATAGCGGAGCTAATCAATATTTCTATCTCTATATCTTCCTTCTTAAGCAACTTGAGGGAAATCACTGATAAAACTGATAAAAAAACAACTGATGAAACAACTGATTAAAACGAAATTACTTCTCATTGACTATTTTACGGGATTCCACTAGTAGTATATTATAATGGTAATATAATTATATCAATCTCTATATTAAGCATAAAGACCAGAATGCTCAGTGCATGGTGAATCTGTTTAGAGAGCTGAATTAAGGAGGTAACTTTGTTCTTCAGCATTCTCTAAAGGTAAAGATTTGCAAATTTGTCCTCAAAAGTTATTTAGAATAAAGAAACAATACATTAATAATTATCTCCCCTAATTCTATGTGGTATAAATTACAAAACTCCTGTAGATGCTATAGAAGAGAAAATGCTTTTAATATTTATGTCCAATTATAAAAATAAGGAGGCAAAAATGTAAGAGTAGTAAAATAATATTGAAACTTAAACTTTCCCATCTTTATTCTACTCAGGTTTTTTGGGGAAAAACATAATTTATAAAATATTTATTTCAAGTTTATAGAATTTGAGTCGGTCAAATATTGTTGAGCCAAAGAAATTAATCTTATTCCTTTAGCTAATTGAATTTTGATTTTTACTATCATTTTCTATCTTTGATTCATCAAAAAGTTCTGTATCTGAACTCTAATTTCAAAATCAAAATTTTTAGATAACCAGAAAACCTCTATTTTGTGGAGAACCCATTCATAACACAAATTATACCACAGAATGCTTAGGGGTACTTTTAAATGCATATAAATTTTATTGAGAGAATTTAAGTACACTGAAAAATATTAAGATAAACCTAAATATATGAATAAATGCTATATTGATAGAAATGATCAATTCACAAAGATTAATGTTCCCTCTGGACAAATCTATGGATTAAACAGAATTACAGTAACAAACAAGTTATAGAAACAGACAAGCAGATTATAAAACAGAGGTGAGATTAGTCAAGATTAATGAAGGTGTATTGATGAAGGGAGATGATAAATTTGACTGTGGGTGAGCCATTTTCTATTTGGAAAGACATATTATTAAGTTATAGTAATGAACAGGATCTGTTTGGGCTCAGAGATAAACAATGGGGAAAAAAGAAAGAGATACTCCCAAAGTTTTGATAGATATGTGAAGTGACAGTATTTATTAGTCATAAAATTTTGAGCAACTCAAAAAAATAGTAATGTGGGTATAAGTCATTCACATTAAGAATTAAAGAAGAGTTCATGTCCCTGCCTAAAATCAAAGTGAGAGAATCTTAGGTCAAAACAAAAATAGCTTTATTCTTTCCACTTGGGTCAAGGATAGCATGTTTGCTGCAAAGATCAGTACTTAAAAATGATCCAGGATTTTTCATCAGTACATTAGGTAAGAAGCCTTGAAAGCATCACAAGTCCTGCTCATTCATGGTTTCCTAGGAAAGTGTTTCCCAAGTTCAGCCATTCAGGTCACTGCAGCCATCATCTAAGGGGGCCGGGCTACTGCCCAAGGTAGACACTGAACTTGACATCACCCACATGGTTCTAGTTTTGCAGGCATGCAGAAGGGCAGAGTGTGGAGTAAATGAGGCTTCCATGCAGATTTCAAAGAAAGGCCGGCGTAGGCGGAGCAAGCAAAAAAAATCCTTCAGGGAGCAGTGTGAAAGGATGTGAGGGTAAAGCGGAAAGTGGGGTGGGGGTCTCAGGCAGTTGGAGATGCCAGGAATGTAGAATTTAGCTAAGGGAACTTGCAGGGAGCAAATGGAGCACACCTAAGAGAGAAGCCACGAGGCTGGAACCAACAAAGCCATACTGGGAGGACTGCCCAAGTATCCTGGACTTCACAGGTCGGCGTGACCTGCCCTGCGTGCTGGACACAGAGTGCCAGGACTTAACGTTTGCCCTGCAGGTGTAACAGCAAGGGGGTAAATGCTTGCTGTCGCCGTGCACAGACTTACTGTTTTCGGGCTCGATTCACGGGGAAGGAGACAAGATACCACTCACAAAGATAAATTAAGATTTTTAATAACAATAAAGAAAGAGAAAAGGAAAAACTCTAGGAAAATCATACCACCAATCCATCGTTTCTATCACTGGCAAACTGCAGCACAGGAGTAGTTCAAGCAGAGATCTTAACTTTTGCTAGAGAAGCAGTACCACATGGGACGCGAGAAGAAGATAGCAGTCATGGAGGCGCCGCCAGCAGCAGCCCCCATCGAGGCACACAGGAAAAAGTATCATTAGCTCCGTGAGCGAAAAATATCAGCTCTGTGAGCGAAAACATCAGCTATGCAAGTGAAGAACATCATCAGCTTCATAAGCGAAAACATCAGCCACACGAGCGAAAAACATCAGCTACACGAGCGAAAGAAATCATCAGCAACCTTGGCAGGCATGAGAAGAGAGAGAAGAAGAGGAGAGAGTGAAGGAGAGAGCAAGAGTGAGAGTGAGAGAGAGAGGCAGAGAGAGAGAGGGCACCTGGGTGCTGCAGCTGAAGTTATCTATGCTCTGACAAAGGAATGCTCCGCTCCAGGAAATGGGTGTGCACGACTTTATCTCAGGCATTCATCCTGGGTCTGGCTAGGGCCCGGGATGCCGCCAGAGCAGGGATCGTAGGGATCGAAGTAAATTCTTTGTTGATAGTAAAGGTGTTCCCGCAAGGTTAGCCAGACCTTGGAAGAACAGGCGCACACTGGGAAGGTGAGACCTTTATCGGAACACGGGCATTTGAACCAACTCTTAATAACTATATAATGAATCTTACAGCAGGGTTTCAGTCTTGCCTTGGTGAGGTCTTGTTTTCTATTCCCATTCTTCTCCCTTTTGAAATGGGAATGTTTACTCTGTGCCATTGTAGGTTGGAATTACTTAACTTTCTTTTGGACTTTCACAGGTGCTTGAAGCTAAGATCTTATGTTAAATCTCTGAGAAGGCTTTTTACTTGAACTTTTCTCAATGCTGGAACTGTGAGGAGTTTGTCAACTCTTCAAGAGTAACTAAATGCATTTTACATAGTGAGCACAAGTTCTCTCTGGAGGAAAGCAAAACTTTAACAATTATTTATGTATATATACAGTGTCTAGTTTACAGAGACAGGGTGTTTGAGGAGAAATAGATATGAGAATAAAAAGACTACAGAAACAACAATAGTGTTGCCTGAAAACAACCGTGCTTAATATTTGCAAGCATATAAAACCCAAGCATATTGTTTAATAATGAAAAATTATATGCTATATTTGGAAAATAAAATATTTTAGAACAGAAAAATACAATTAATGACTCAGTCAAAATATTTATTAGTGGATTAATTATGATTGAATAAACAATTTGTACCCAGGCAGAAAGAATTTTCCAAAATGAAGCATTAACAGGAAAAGATGAAAATACAAAATATCTTAAAGATACGGCAAAGAAGACTGACATATAATTTAAAGCAAATCACTGAGTGAAGTGAAAAGATAGTAAGGCATTATATGAGATGAACTATCCATTGAGGTATGAAAGAAAATTATGGTGTATGTTTAAATACGAAAATTTAAAGTAAAAAACACATTGTCATTAATCTCTCTCACAATATTCCCCCTGGCATTAAACACTTTTCTTCTATCATTCTTGCCTCTTTCTGGGGCCGTTCTGGAAATCCTCTTTCATGAGTATCGTTAGTGGTGTTCTTGTGGCTGGCTCACTGTCCTGATTCTATTAAAACGTGTACCTTTCAGGATCATTTTGACTCTGCAAAAGAGCCAGAAGAGGCGCGCAGTCCCAGATCTGGGAAACAAAGTGGACGAGAACATGCTGTATTGTTTTTATGAGCCTGCCTTTCCTTTGGATGACACTTGGCAGCAGCGTTCACTGTGTTTTTTTTTTTTTTTTAATAGCTCGTAAATGTTCACCAAAGAAGACTTCCAGAACTGCTTCAGAAAATGGTGAGAATTATAGGATAAACTGGTTCATAGTGAAGAGGAATATTTCGAGAGAGATTAATGACAATGTGTCTTTTGCAGTAACATTTTTTTTAAATTTAAATGTTCTCCATATTTTTCTATCACTTCTTATACTAAGGAATAGTATTTGTGAGTTTTCTAAAAATAATAGGATATCAAGTTCAAGAAATCCACTAAACTTAAGGTAGACAGAGATTGTTAAACACTGTCATTTCGCAGAATATAATAAAACAGAGGAAATCTTAATTTATGTTTGGTCAGAGAAAAACTCATCTTGAAAAGGGCTGCTTAAACCAGTATCTAACAACAGTGAAAAGCAGCAACAAAGGACACCAGAGTTAGGGAAATAATACCATCAATGGAGGGAAAATATCACAAACTGGAATGAGAATCGCTATATACTCATTAAATAATAAAATTTTAAAAGATTCAAAATGTCAAACATTAGGTCTGATATAGACCAACTGGGACTCTCTTATTATTGCTCTGGAGAATATTAGGTAGTAAAATAACTTCAGAGAAAAATATCTGGCAATTCTTAGTAAATTGCAACATCTACATCATTTCTTGCATATGAAATTTTCATGAATGTCTCTGAAAAGACTACTAATTTCCTGAGACATAGAAATGTAGATGATAAAATGTTAGACATTATTTGTTTTCACTTCTTGAAACCTTTGAAACTTCTGTAAGGATTAAATGTGTAGCCATTTTTTTCCCATTAATGACAGAGCTAGTTTATCTGACCCAAAAAGATAGTAAAATTTTCTCTTATCTCCTCCAATTCAAGCAGTTACTTCCTACACTAGGTGCCTAGATGTTAATCATGCCATGGAGACTAGAGTGTATTCCCAGGTATTTACATTTCAAGGAGGAAGTTGACCTCAGACCTTGAATATATCTCTACTTCTTGAAGGTTGAGAGCTTAGTTCTCTCGGGACATAGCAAAAAAAATCTGTCTGTATACTAAAAGATTGGAGTAGTGAGTAGACATTTCAGGGCACCAGCAGGATCACTACATGTTTTCCTTTATAATAAGGAAAAAGCATTTTGGTCCTCATCTTACACCTATGAAGTATCTAACCACTTGTGTAGAAAAATTTTCCATGACTCTCATCATGTTACGTCAGGGATAATCCTAGAAAGAGGGAAAGGGGACAACATACTTACTAATCATTGTGAAGGAATTAATAAGAAGTATTTTTCTGTTTCTGAATACTTCAAAGCTCAAATGAGGAAAAAAAATCAATAAAGATAAATTGTAAAAATGCAACTATCATGCAGTTCCAGATCCCTAAAATGAATGAAATTATATATTTTAAAACGACTCCTGAATAAATGTTCATAGCGGGTTTATTCACAATAGCCATAAATTTTTAGTGAAACAAATCCAGAGGGGGTGAATAGATCAGTGGCATATCAGTATATTGGAACAATCAGAAAAAAGGACAAATTACTAATATGAGCAGTGATAAGGATAGATATCATTAAGCCTGAACTGAGTATAAAATCCCAGCTACAATATAGAATAACCTGTATAATTCTTTTTCTACAAAAATTTAAAAAAAAAACTAATGTGTAGGAATACAACAGCTGAGTAATTAATTACCTGTGGCCAGGGATGGATGGTAAGAATCCTGTGGGAAGGAGTACAGAGAAAGCAGAGAAGATGGAAATTTATATATCTTGGCTGTGGTGGTAGTAACATGGATATATAAGTTGTGTAAAATTCATTGACGTATACATTTAAAATGGATACATTTATTGTATATAACTTTTAAGTCAATACAGATATTTCTTGAGTTACAATGAAGTTAAGTCACAACAAACACATTTTAAATTGAAAGTATTTTAAGTCAAAAATACATTTAGCCTAACAAATATGAGCATCTTGCTTAGCAACAGAGGTCACTTTAGTTCTGCTCTTAGCAACACAGCACACCGCAGAGTGTCCAGTTTTCTCCTCGAGATCATCTAGCTGGCTGCCCAGTACAGCACACTGCTGCCCTGCAGTGTGAAGGAGGACTGTGTTGGATGTCGCTAGCCCATGAAAAGATCCCAATTCGAAGTGTATTTTTCACTGAATGAGTATCACTTACATGCTACGGTGAAGTCAAACTGTCATAAATCAGGAACATCTGTATAGTTGATTGAAAAAATTCTGTAAGGATTGTCTAAGAAGTGACCTCAGGTCTTTAATGTTCTGGAACGAAGGCATTGTGTAACACTAGTTTTCATTAAATTTCCCTTTAATATACTTTATTTTTAGAGCAGATTGGGATTTACAGAAAAACTGGGAAGAAAGTACAGGGAGTTTCCTTGCCCTAACCCCACAATTTCTCCTACCATTATTTGTGTGATACATTTTGTCTAACTGATTAACCAATAATGATCCATTATTATTAAAATCCACAATCTACATCAAGGTCCACTTTGTACACTACAATGATTCAGATTTCAGCAAATACACAGTGTCATGTATCCACAATTACAGCAGTATATGGAATGAATGATTTCACTGCCCTTAAAACCCAACTTACCTACTCATAAGTTCCTATTTTCCTCCCAACAATCCCTGACAAATTCTGGCCTTTGTAATTTTAGGTTTTTCAGACTATCACACAACATGGAATTATATGTGGAATCAGACTAGGTTTTTTAATTGGTTCATACACATTTTTGCTTTCTCTATGTCTTTTCATGGCTTTGTGGCTCATTTCTTCTTAGTACTGTATAGTATTCCATTGTCTGAATGTACAGTAATGCCTCGGTTCATGAATGTTTCTGTTTGCAAACAATTCAGTTTGCAAACAAAAGTGTTGGACAAACTCTGGATTGGATGACAAACGCGACCACAGCCAGCTTCCCCAGACGAATACAAGTGCAACTATCTTCCCCCAAATTGTAAAACAAATTAAATTCACAAATAAGGTATCACTGTATCACTTTTCTATTTATTCACTTTCCAAAGAACAACTTAAAGCTTCGGAATCTGGCAATTATGTATAAAATTGTTACGACATTTTATGTGTAGGTTTATTTTTATGTAGACATAGTATTCAATCTATTTAGGTAAATATCAAGAAGTGTTACGGCCAGATAGTGTGACAGTGTGTTTAGTTTCCCATTCCCGCTGGCTACAAAGTGAAAGTGTGCTGCTTCACACGCTCAACAAAATTTGGTATTGTCAGTGGTCTGGATTTTGACTACAGTGCAATAGGTGTGTAGTGATACCTTACTGTTGTTTTAATTTTAATTTTTCTAATGACAGATGATGCTGATTACCTTTACATGCTTATCTAAACTATATGTCTCCATTGGTATTGTACCTGAACATTAGCTTTCTATTAGTTAGTGTTGGAAGTTATAATTTCTAAATTGGTCAAAAAATAACTTTAAGAATGCTACAACTCATAGAGATAAAGGATAATTAAATAATACATAAAATATGGCAAATAAAGGATAAATCAAAGAGAAAAAGAATTATGGGATTATGGAGAAAACATATAATAATTTATTAAATTTAAGTCCAAAGAGATAAATAAAAACAAGAAATTATTAATTATTCCAATTAAAATTGGTGATATATTTTCAGGAAGAGATATTATAAAATGTTTAGTGAATGATAACATGAAAGTGGATAGTACAAATTATATAAACAAATACCTACCTAAAGAAAACATTTGTAAATGAATATCAGAAAAATATAGTTGAAACCATCAATTATTACCATAAAATAGCTCAGTTTGTCAGACAGAAATATAGATCTATGTATTCTAATCCTTCAAACTACATAAACCATATAATGAAAGAATTGAAAAATCTAACTTGCTAAGTAAAGAAAATATCAGAAGAACTAAAAATAGAAAAAGAAAACAGTTATAGAATATTAAACGTGAGCAGCACACATATTATAGTAAAAAGTTGATAAATTGTTAATATAAAATGTATTTTATAACTATGTCTGTTTAGTGTTGCACCCAGAGAGCTATCCAGGAAATAATCAACTAATACAAATAATGGGAATAAGAAAAAGTTTCCAAATAAATGAAGAATGCCTTTGTCTATTAAGCCTGGCATAACAATCGACTGAGTGGCTTATTAAGGACATGGATATCTTGCTTACAGATCTGGCATGTCTGAGATCAAAGCTTTAGCAGATCTGGTATTTGATGAGGGTCTACTTATTTATAGGTGGTAACCTTGGGTTGGGTCTTTACATGGTGGAAGGAGTGAGGATTTCCCTGGGTCGTCTTTGCTACAGGCACTATTTATCACCCCATAAGACCCACATCATGTGGGACTAAGGATTTCATGATGCAAATTTTGAAGGGACACAAACACTAAGACCAAGCAGAAAGCAATGATACATGTATTGGAAGACCTAGTTTTTTGTGCACATGAGTGTGTGCACGTGCTTATGTGTATGTATACCAATTATCTTCAAATTGTTTGTAGATTTAATATAAATTGAATTACAAGTCCATGTATTGTCATTTTCAAGTTGATTTGAAAGTTTAAAGAAATACAAAACCCCACCTTTAATGTACTCAAAGGAGACAAACATGGTGAATAAACTCACTTTATTGGCTGTAAACACTTATTTAATATGACTGTAATCAAAATAGTTTGTAAAGGCATGGAAATAGACAAATACATAAATGGAACATAAAAGATGTAGGCAGAACAAAAGAGGAAATTGCATATTATGCAGACTAATTGAATTCAGGACAGTGTTTTCAATAAAAACTTCGGGGGGGGGTGATTATCAACCTGGGAAAATAAAAGGAGCTTACTTATAAACAAATTCAATTGTAAAAGGCATAGATGATATTTATGTTAAAATAAAAAGGGTTAAGGATATAGCTGAGTGATAAAGTATATGATTAGCATTTGAAGGCAAGATGCTGTGTCAATCTCTGGTACCAGGAAAAATATTAAAATAGAAGAAACTCTTCGTAAGCACATATTAGGAATTTTTTTCAACCCTCAAAAAGAAAAAAAAATAATAATTGAAAAAGTTGATATGTTTGGTAAAATTAAATTTGAACCCATATATTGATTTTAAAATTAAAAATGTAGGACAAGATAGAGGATAAACATTTGTAATACATACATAAAAGGAAAATAGTGTTCATTCTGTAATCTACTATGAACACTTACAAATAAGAAAGACACTTCATAAGATAAATGTATAATATTTTTAAATAGCAGCAGTGTCGTATATAGTCAAGGCTGAAAATGATACAATAAATCAAAAAAATATGCCACACTTAAATATTAGATTATCATATGGTCACCAAAATTAAATAACTATAGCTATAGGCAAGACTTAATGATAAATTCTTAAATTATAATATTTAGCAAATAAATTAGTTAATGCAAACATACATACTTTATGCTTAAAATGAATAATTAATTAAACAGTGAGAAAAGCAAGAAAGTAATTACAACAGAAGTGTTTTTAATAAAGAGTCTGGCTTTAATAAAGAGTCTGATTTTAATAAAGTTTTTAACCTTTGAATGCTGAAACCATTGAAGCGCCTGCTGTTCTCTCTTCCCATCCTCTCCTGTTCTGGGCAAACCAATAAAGTGCAAGTGCTCGCTCCTTGGGTGTCAGAAAAGTTCCAACCAACAAAACCCCAAGTCCTGACCTGTGTGGACTCCTCAGCTGCCTAAAAGAAAGAACAAGGCAGTCACATGTTCTTTCTCTCTCTAGCTGTACAACCTTCTTGGGAGGGCTGATCTTCCAAGAAATTCAGTAAGTAATAAATGAATCTCTTTCGGTAGTGTTGTATGATCAGTCTCAAGTACTGAACCAAATTTTGGTCAGAGGACTACTACTACTGCACATCTACACAGGGTGCAACCTTAAAATACCTAGTCTTTAGAGCAATGGTTTACAACCTGAGAGCAGAATGTAAACAAGAACCAGTAGAGAAAGGCCTATTTGAGGTTATATGATGATGCATTTTTTTGTATGTTACATAGTAATGCCTCAGTTCACGAACACTTCTGTTCTGCAAATAGAAGCAAAACGTTGGCCACAACTTCGCTTCCTTTGGCAAATTGCAACGGGTAATGACTGGACCATAGCCATCCTCCCAGAATCACAGAACAAATTAAGTTCATGAGCCGAGTTAGCACTGTATTTTTCTCACTTTTTAAAAGAAAGATATGAGAAGCACAACACTGGGAATAGTATCTACTCATCACAACAAAGCAGGAATCTCATTGGAGAAAGGAATGCAGGAATATGGTCAAAGTTGTATTTCTCTAGCTCAGCTGTAGTTCCCTGATTTTATTGCTATTAAACCATACATGAGAACTGTGTATGATACTTGTATTAAATATTTTAGAATAAAACTCTTCTTCCTTTAGAATGTTGGTTGTCCCAAGGGCATAAAAATGTTTATAAATAATTAGAATTTCTGTTTATGGGAATGAGACTGAAATAAGCGTGTGTGGGTGCGTGTGGGCCGGGGATTGAACTCAGGTCCTCACACTTGTGAAGCAAGCACCCTAACCACTGCACTAAATCCCCAGCCAGACTGAAATAATTTGGATCACAATCATGTTTTGATGCTTCACACTATTATATACTATATTAGAAATATATTAGAAATATTTGGAAGGGAAGTTTTACAGCATTTGGTTACAATTTCTAGTGAACATATTTTTTTGACTCATGTATTACTAGCACAAAAGAACAACTAATCCTTGCTAGGTCTTGAGTGTGAAACAGGAATACTCATTTTTCAAGATAAATTTAATCTTGAGAAAAGTTGAGTCTGACACAACTCTCAACTTTCATAAGAAATCTCTAAAAAGTGAATGACATACTTAGAAACAGATGAAGGAAAATACTTGTCCAAAAACTTCAATTTTGGTCCACGGTATTGAAACAACAGACAGGGTCATAGTGTTTTTTGCTTCCTCATGGTAGCATTTATCTTTACATTCTTTGAACTACATTTCTGTATTCCGACTATTGTTTCTATTTCAGTACAGGAATGAGAAATATAACAAAAATTATGACAAGGTTCAATTTTACAGGCATTTCACACCTACAGATTTAAAATTTCCATAGTTTCTTTTCTTCACTTTGTATATATGAAAATGCAAAAGCTTTCTGGATTACGTCTTAGTTTAAGAATATCTTTTAGAATGAACATATGTTTTCTGAATTCCCTTTAGTAGAAAGTACAATAAAAACACCTAAGTCTTATCTTAAATTTATATAAGTTGGTTTTAAAGAGGCAAATTAAACCAGACATGGTTGCACAAGCCTGTAATCCCAGAACTTTGAAGGCTGAGGCAGGATGATTGCCATGAGTTTGAGATCAACCCGGCTCCATAGTGAGTTCAAGGCAAGCAAGATTTTGTCTCAACAAACAAACAAACAAACATCCTCTGTTAGGATAATAAGCCCAACAAAATACATTAATTTGTATTTATTCTTAATCTTTTCTCCCACCATGAAACATAGTTGAAAATAGCAATTGCAAGACCCAACAGGCTGTTTTTTTGCCTTAAATTTTAGCTATATGAGAATTATAATGAAACGTTTGTTTGAGGGAAAGAGGTAGAGGTTGGTTGGTAATTTTGGTGTCAGGGATTTTGAAATTGAGGTAACTCGGGATTTCAACAGGAATTTCAGGTTTCTTTGGAGGAAGACTAGAAAGCTTAAAGGTTTTAGTAGATGCCTCTGCTTTTGCAGTTTTCACGAAGCAAGCTGGGCCAGGAGACTGAGGAGCTCTGTGCTTAGCCGGCTGGTCCAGTACCGCGCCTCGATGGGTGCCCTCCTGTGGCTCGGAGAGTTCTCACTGTGCCTCAAACTCCCGGTTTCGGTCAAAAATGGGCTCTGTCGAAAAATGCTTCCAGTGGTAGCATGTTCTGCCTAGCTAATGAGGAAACGAAAGGTCAATAATAGTTTTGAAATCTAATGTATCATATCCTGCCCTCTTGAATTACAGTATGTTTACCTAGAATCACGTAAGTGTACTTAGAATTATGTTTGTTTTACTGAATTATGGTCCTCTATTTGCATTTCATAAATATTTTATGACATTTAGGATTGTTTATATATTCATTTTTCTTCTCCTAATTTTATGTAAATAAAACAAGGTCCATTTGATATTTATATAACACTTAAAAATCCTGTTGGAAATAATAATTTAGCATCATAGACAAAATTGTTGGACTAACTTCAACTTTCTTAGCCTATCTTTTAATAGATTCAGTGAATTTGGTTTGTTTTAGATACTGCCTGCAGCTTTTTGGAAGAAAGACACATGTTTTCATACATTTTATATAATTTACATTCAGCAAAGATTAAAAAAGTAATTGAGTGCAAGTTCATTAAAAAAATACATAGTAAAAAGTAATCAGAGAAAGTGGCTTCTTCTAGTAATTCAGAGATAATTGTGAGAATATACGAATTATGCTTTTAGAACCAAATTTAATGAAACTGTGATAAGATACGGTTTATCTAAAATATTCTGCATAATTTTAAACCCATGAATACATAAACACAATTATGATTCCAAGTTAAAATGTTCCACTGTCAAATTTGGTGCTACTGCCAAAATATTAGTAGAAAAACAGAATATTTGGCACATACAACACATCAGTATTTTTGAAGAATGATAAAATTATGGGAAATAGACAATATTTTTCATCATGCTGTAGTGTTGGTATTCAATTGTTGAAATAATAGAGAACTATAAAATGAAAATGAGTTATCCTAAGCTTTTACTGCTGAAGTTTTAGTGAAAGTAACAGGAAAGAATTCCTCTTTTTAAAAATACTCCCAGTGCCCCAGCTCTTTAACATACTGGTGAACTCAGAAACGAAATGGTTGGCATGAGGACCTGGACTTTTAGAAGAGTCCTGGGTTCATTTTATGAATTCTACTGACTTAAATTTAAAGTATTAACCTCGCACATTTTATTCTTTTTCTTCAGAACCAAGTCTGAAATTACAGTAAAAGAAGAAACTTGAAAAGGTAGAGTTAGCTGATTGGTTGAAGTATGCACTCTAAAAACTGACACTATTGAGGAATGGTAACTATGAAGGTCGAAAAAGAACAAAAGGAAACATCGATGTGGAATTACAAATGCACAGGCACATTGGTAATTTAAATTTAAAGGAAATAATTTCCTGCAAGATCTTTCCTTGTAATCAAGCAAAATAACTCACTTCCATAACACCAACTTCCGTAGAAAATTTTAATAAAAGTTGACATTTCCAAAGAAAATGGCATAAGAACTTCCAAATCTAAATTAAAGAATATAATATAAGCTTCTAACTCTTAGGAATCACATTTTTTTTCAAACCAAATATGATGTACTTAATCATAGTAGAAACAGAGTGTTGGACTTGGATTCAGATCTTCGATATCTTGTATGAGGAACTCCCGATAGGTGTTATATATTCCATGTTCAGGTTTTTGTTGTTTTCATTTTTAAAGGTCACAAACAAAAAGTCCCATTCTGGTGATTAATCTAAGCTTATTCACTAGACGATTGATCTACTTCATTTAAATAAATTTTTTAAATTGAATATACATGTGTTTTATGGAATATTGTTGAAAATGTTAGGAATATATGGAGACTTCTCTAAATGGCTATTGCATAAAAGTCATCTGATGGGCAAAATGCTCTCTTAACAATGCACACTGCATAATTCCCCAAACCTGTGAATGTATTAGGTTATATGACAAAGGTATTTTCAGATGTAATTTATTTGATTAACTTTAAGATAGAGATTGTTACAGATTATCCTGTGAACACCGTCTCATTACCTGAGCCCTGAGAGCAGAGAGCTCTCTCCGGCTGGTGAGAAAATAGGGCAGAAGGAAAGCACAGAAACTCAAAGCCCGAGAGGCTCTGTTGCTGGCTTGAGGGTGCAGGCAGCAGCAGACAGAGTGTAGGTGTCCCGGAAGCGTGGAGACAGGCTGCAGGTGCATAGCTAGTAAGGTCGTAGGGACCTCAGCCTGAAGGCCAGAGAAACACTGAATTCGGCCAGCAATCTGAATGAATTTCAAAGCCACCTCTCTCCTAGAGTCTTTACATAAAAGACCAGGTTACCTGACACATTGATTCTAGTCTTGTAAAACCCAAATCAGGGAAATTGGCTGGCCCAACCTCCACTGTGACCTTCAGAACTGTAAAAAATAAATTTGGATTGTTTAAGGCCACTAAATGTATGGTAACCTGCTACAGCAGCCGTAGAAGACAAATATACACCATTACTCGTTTATAGATTTTCTTCAATTATAAAGTAGTAACATTTTTGGAAATTTAACTATGTGGAACTATAAATAAATTAATAACGCTAGTAAATCACCTTGTTCCCCTCAGATAGTGATACCCAATAACTTTAATCATTTTTTTTCACAGTGAGCTGTATTGATTCAATTTTATAAGTGGAAATTACTAAAATACTGACTATAAGTAAGTATTTTAGTAAATCTCACTTTCAGGGACAGATAAAGAGAAAACAGAAAACTATTAGCTATTTGTAATCAACAAGATATTGTGTTAAATGCTTGTAGGTTTTCCAATGATACTGTGCCATATTAATATCACAACAGTAGTTGCATGCACTACTATTTAATTACTGTACAGTATGAGAAACAGGAAAATATTTTAGTTAAAACATGTTTGCAACTGATAGGGGTGCAAAACTTTAGAAAACCTAAGTTCTAAAAGAAATCTGTCAGCTAAATCATTCTCTTTTAAAATAAATATGAGAAAACTCACATATCTCCTGGATTTCATGAGATGTATATATGTCTCTGTTGTCTTTTATTCTATTACATACACATCCAAATACGCAATCCAAATTCTTTTTCAATTAATTAAAAATAGCTTCAATTCAGAACTATTTGTAGCGAAATTTTCACATGCATGAATACATGTATAAACGAAATTCACATAAATGTATTCATTTCTTCGTGAAAAGGGGCTTTAAAATATTATGCATAAAGATACTGCTTTCTCATTCGTGTCCTCTATTCTACATGAGGTTTACAAGAAATATGAAAAAATGGCATCTATTGTGTTTTCTACATCATTCAGTCACATTTATGTATACAAAATATGTGACTGAATTGTATATCTGGTAAGTGGTTACTTTTTTCAAGTCAAATGATCATTGCATGTTAAGCACTGTTCTCTTTTTGTTCTGGAACAATTGATGAACATTATGATGTTTTATAATAGATTTTATGAATCTTTCTGCATATGAAGGAAAAATATTTGAAAGCTAAACAACTTGTCGAGCACTCATACTTAATAAGTGATAGTACTGATACTGAATTTTATTTTTAAAATTCATGCCTTTTTGTCTATGATATAACTCTCACAAGAGGTTTTAGAAAAACATTTTAAAGTATGCATTTCTGTTAAGGTAGAAATCTTTTACAGCAAAGCAAACTGCTTTAGGTATAAATCCCAATGAGCTGATTAGGAAATGTATTAATCAGATTTCCATTTTCTGGGACACAATACCTGGCACCTACAATTTAAAGTAAAAGAGGTTTAATTTGACTCATGGTTTCAGTGTATTAAGTCCATGGTTGGATGATTTAAGGCCAGAAATATCATACAGAAGGGTGTGGCAGAGAAAAAATGCTAAATTCATGGCTGTCAGAGAGCAGAATAAGGGAAGAGTCCCACAACGGAAATGAACCAAACACTACATACACACCCTGTTATGGTTTGTGTCTAGATATCCCCCCAAAGCCTCATGTGGTGAGAGATAGCTGGATCTAGAGTGTGGGCTGCCCTGAGGGCAGGTAGCCTAGATAGATACAGGAAGAAGCTTAACTAGCTGCTTGTTTGCATTGCTGATTTGCATACATTCCTTGCATTTTCCTCACTTTACTTTGCGGCCGGCTGCGAGTCCGCCACGCCAGCCCTGCCGCCTTGGACCCAGCGGACTATAGACTGAAACCTCTGCAGACTGTGAGCTAATAAACCTTTCTTCCCCTAACTTTGGGTGTCGGGTATTCTGTCCCAACAACGAGAGAAAAGTAACTAAAACACACCCCAAAGTCATTCCTCCATGACTCTCCCGGACATACCCAGAAGTAGGTTGTACTAATCCCTGAGGCAGCTTCCAAAGCAGTCTAGTTGACAATTTATCATCACAGGAAAAAAACATGTGCCTGAAGATGTTCCTGATGTCATGGATGGTAAATTATATATGATGCTCTTCCTAAAACTCCATAAATAAAATGATTTCATTTGTTTTGTTTAGCTATTTTAATTACTAGTAATAAAAATCTACTGTGTTCAATTACAATGAAGGCATTACCAACAATGTATAAATAAATAATGATAGTGTATATTACATAAACGTGTTCATAGATTCAGGTTTTCATTTTTATGCATTAACCTGCAAACATTTATTCTTCAGGAATTTAGGGCACTTTATTTTCAAAAGTATGAATTTTGGGATTGGGGATTAGCTCAAGTGGTAGAACATATGCCTAGCAAGTGCAAGGCCCTGAGTTTGATCCCCAGCAACCCCCCAAAAAACGAAACAAAACAAAACAAAAAGTATGAGAATTTTTTTGTGTATAAAACGTGATGAACCAGTTGTTGATATTCTAAAACTAAAATATAGTTGAAGAATAGATCCTACTTACAAATAAAATATTTCTGGTCTAGAGTTAGTGACATAATTTAAAATGTATTTCCAGAAGGAAAAATGTTCATATGAATACAGTAAAATGTGGAGTCCTGGAATCCAGTAGAAAAAAAAATGAATCAAAAATTAAAATGTGGCCAATATTTCATTTTCTTTTCCCTTTTTTGGGAGGTGCTGGGGATTGAACTCAGGGCCTTGCGCTTGCTAGGCAAATGCTCTACCACTTGAACAAAATCCCCAACCCCTGGTGGTCAGTAGTTCAAATGTTATTAACATGCCATACAACATGTAAGAGCTAGCCATTGTGACAAGCTCCACTTGAAATTATCTGCCACATTTGAAAATATCTGTTTCAATTATAAGGTGGATTTGGAAATTCTAATGCAGAAGAGTTAAGAAATATTAATGGGCAGAGGGGAACAAATAGGATATAGTGTGTGATAATTTTTATATTTTCTGTCATTTACATTTTTCATATTTCCAATTGTATGTATTTTGAATGCATATGATTTAAATTATATTTGTATCAAATACACATACATGTAATTTTTCATTCCAGTTCTCTAACATACAAGTACTTTGTTCTCTATGTCCAGACTAAATCTTGAGAAGAGGAATTTTGCAATTTAACCTACTTTTTTACAAATTGATGAGTGTTGATTCCAATTTTATATGTATTTAATCTTTGTGTTTTTATGACGTAAAGGCTTTTTTTTTAAGAAAATAGTGTGTGAAAATATCATTGGTGGCCCATTAATCCATCAACTAATTTTTTAGTTGTGAGATAAACTAATATATACTGATTTTAATATTGGGAAGAGTATTACAGGAAAAATTGTACATTTTGGAATTCAAAATGATAAACTGAAAGAACTGACATCTCTTGTGCTATATGGATATTGAAATCAGAATAAGATTTCAGGGTGTCAATATGACAAAAGACAACGGAACAAGGAATGCAGCAAAAATCCGAAGTAGCAAATCACTATATATTTTTAGAATATTCACATTTTGTCTGGATCGTTGGCTGGAAAGGAGCAAGGTATGAATTTATTGAGAAGTGATGCTGACTACAATTTCAGAAAAGAATCTCAAATGCCATAATTCTGAATGTTGAAATCTCCAATGCTGAAATCCCTAAAGTCTATCCTCACAAAAATGGCAATTATGAAAGTATCCTAAAACCCAAAAATCTCAAACAATTCTCACAGCAAGGAGAGGAATGACTACATCAGAAGGGAGGAAGTCAAATTTGGGGGACGGAATCGACCATGTAATAAGACAGCACCTAAAACTTTAAAAATTGTGCATTTGTGTGCATTGGCTTTCCTTCGAGCTGATGAAATCTTGGCAGTTTTTAATGAATTAAGGCTGCGACTGCCTGAAGAAGCTGGATAACTGTTTCAAAAATACTTATGTTCCCGATAGGATAGGAAGACACACAGCACCATTGCTCTTCAAAACCAGTACTGTTTCAAGAATTGTGGTCGGTATATGAGTGCATGCAAAATGAATTTCTACATACTCAAAACAACATAGAAGAGTGACACAGAAGATGAGAAAATGTAAAAGGAATGCTCATGTTAGTGTCTATGGCATCATAGAAGAATATCAAACCTGCTATTAAGTAGAAATGAGTGTGAACATATTCTCTAAGGAGAGCCACGCCTTGAAGCATCATCTATTCCTCAGGACGAAAGACTTCAAAATACAGTCATGATCCTGAAAATCAGCCAGCCCTCATGAGCAACCTCTAATTGTTTGTAATCAAATCCCCATAATATGCTTTTTCATATTTAATTTATTTCTGTTTTTAATTTTTTTATTTTACCTATCATTTTTAAATGTCAGTCTTTTTTTAAATTAAGTATTCCATCTTCATATCCTTTTTAACACTATAAATATAAGCAGTGTAATGATGTTTAGAGACTAATTCGCTTTACGTATTTTGTGCAAATTTGACCTTGTGAAAGTGCTTGATCACACTGCTGACTTTGCATGTAAGCATTGTGTGTGTACACAAAATTCCTCACTAAGTAAAGAGGGGCTCTTTTTTTTTGGTAAAATTTCTGGATACTTCAGGTCTATACGTGACTGTATATAGATGGTGATCCACAGTGGTTTCTACTGAATCTTAACAAAATATATTTTTACATCTTAGTGTTTCACGTGATTGCAGTTAGAAAACCGAGTACACAGTTACCAACCATAGTGCCAAGTATCTAGACATTTTGATTTTTGACTATTTCATTACAAATGTAATTTGTCTGCTTCTAACTGATATTCCCATATGACTCATGTTAGTGTTATGTGCTTGCAAAAAAAAGCATATTATTATTGACTCTACTATTTTGTAAAATGGCTTATGAAGACGTCTTCTGCCGTATTTTATGCTTCTAAAATAAATCCGCTTTAAAAATGTAAACAAGTGTCTTTAAAATAATTTTATAATATTTTCATAATGAAAGTTTGAAGTTTTTTTCTCTTAGGATATTAGATTTCAGAGATTTTGATATTTTGAAATTTCAACATTCAGAATTATTGGATTCAGGATTATGCCTTTTAGGATTATGTTCCAAATCTATTTGGAACTTCTCAATCAAAATTTGCATTTCCTTAAATGATAATTTAAATGAAATGCTACTCGAAATATATTCATGTCAGTGTATATGCTTGTCATTTGTTATATTTTAAAGATGTATATACATGTGTATTAAATGTGATATAAAAGTTCATATTTCAAATTTATTTCTAAGTTTAGAAACATACTGTTTTTCAGTAGATTGTTTTATTGCTTGATTTGCCGGATGAAATTTATATGACAATCTTCTTCTTTTATCTTCCCCATATTGTAGATTGTACTCATAAAGCTTTTACCCAGAGAAACAAGAAGTGAGTAAACAGAATAAAATCAATTATCACTCTGTTCATCTCTTGAAGATTTGCAGAATACTTTTTAACATAAAATTCATAACTGTAGAAATTTTTTCACTTTAATTGTTCTGTGGTTACTCTCATATGAATTCCACCAAGGATAGTCCTTTTAAATCTAAAATCCAAAATACTGAGCCTTAAATCTCCTTAAGCCATGGAAATACTTTTTTTTTTTTAAGTTACAGAGCACTCTACTGAATTCTGTATATTTTCTTTCTTTTGACATACAACTGATAGATAAAAAAGAAAATGTCATTCCCATTCTTTGAGCAAAAGAATGCTTCAGAGTCACAACTATCTTCTGTGTGATAATATATAGCATTGTTTTCTCTAATGTAGTATTTGATATATTAGATGATCTGTTTGAAAATTTAAGGCAAAACTTTTAATAAAATTACTAATTTTCCATAAGATTCTTGCATGTAAAATTGAATTAATCCTGTGGTAAAACAATGAAAAACATTCTTTTATAAAAGATAGCCTATATGCCTATTGTAAAATTTGATCTAGCCCAAAGATTACTGAACATGATAGATTTTTTTCAGGTATGTTTTAATAAATATTTAAGAACTATATCATCTAAATTATATAGAAGTTTACTCAGAGTAGAGAAGATGACAGACGTTTCTTCCTATCATTTTTAACAACCTTATTGAAAAATCAATGACATTTATTAAACGACACAAATTTAAAGAACACAATTTAATAAATTTTGACATTTGTTTACAAGCCTGAAAGTCACCATAGTCAAGATAATGAGGGCATCTATCACTTGAACATTTTCCTCTGATATTTTCAAATTCTACCAATATGTTTACACTTCTTTCCTGGCCCTTCCTGCAAACATTCATCTGCTTTCTGTCAATACTGATTAACATTTTTTCATTGCATTTTAAATAAATAGATCCATGTGTCTTTTGGGGGCTCACATTTCTTTTTTTTTTTTTTTTTTTTGTGGTGCCGGGGATTGAACTCAGGCCCTTGCGCTTGCAAGGCAAGCACTCTAATCACTGAGCTAAATCCCCAGCCCCTCACATTTCTTTAATTAAATTATATTAATGTTTTAACTTGCATCAATAATTATTTTATTCTTGAACAGTGCATCATTGTATGAGTTCAGCCCATTCGGTTGTATATTTTTATTCAGCTATTGAAGGACAGTTTGGTTTGTTTTCATGTTGAGACTTTTACAAACAAAAGTTCTACCAATACGTGTACAAGCCTTTGTATACGATGGATGGTATCATTTCTGTGCTTTAGAAGAGGTAGCTGGATATTATGGTACATGCCTGTATTGCCCAGTTTCCCATGTCTGGGACGACATACGCAAGACCCATGACTTAAAGGAGGACAAGTTTATTTTGGTTCATAGTTTCGTCTGTGGTTGGCTGGCTGCAAGACACAAACAGGTTGGCAGAAGGACATTGGAAGAGGCAAAGCTGCTCAACCCACAGCGGTCAGGAAGCAAAGAAAGTAAACGGAGGAGTTGGGGACAAGAATAGATCCTTCCAGGTCACGTATCCAGTGGCCCACCTCCAGCCAGACCCCTTTCTTAAGAGCAACTCAAAATAAATAAATAAATAAATAAAATAAAATAAAATAAAATTTAAAAAAAGAGCAACTCAGCTACAACACTTCTATCTTCCAATTACGGTCTAGAAATATGAGAATCTCGGGGCACGACAGATCTAAATCTTAACAACGTTTATTTAATTTTTAAAGAAATACCCGTATTATTTTCAAAAATGCCTGTTTCAGTTTATAATCTCATCAGCACTGAATAAATAGTTTCAGTTTCTGCACATATTTGGCAACGCTTCTGTGAGCTTTTAGCTTGATAGCAGTTCAATTTATCTGTTTTTTTTTTAATGGTTGTATTTTGATGTCACATTTAAGAGATGTTTAGTTTAACCAAGGTCACAAATATTTCCTATTTTTTGTAGTTTTGCATATATTTAGGTTTTATATTTAAGCATGTAATCCTCTTGGGTTTAATTTTTGGTATATATATAGTTTTATTTCTGGACTCTCATCTTTTGATGAGTCTATTTCTCAGTAATAAAAAAAACTTTCTTGATTACAGTAGCCATACTAAGTCCTTAAATTAGTTTTAGTCCTTCATTTTTTGTTCTTTTGTCAATATTTTCCTATTCTATATAATGAGGAAGAATGCATGTATCAATTAAAACTCTTGCATTATTTTAATACAGATTAAATTGAATCTGCATATCAATTGATTGATTAAAATACAAATTATATTATTCTGTGAATATTCCTTATTTCTTAATTTACTTAAATCTTCCTCAATTACTTTCAGCAAACTTTAATAGTCTCCTGTTCACAGGTTACCCAAAATCTGTCACAAATTGTCCTTTAACATTTCATATTTCTGTGTTTTTTTAATAATACTTCAAAATTTAATTTTTGACTCTATTTAGTTACTGTAAATAGATATGATTGGTTCTGCTATCAATCATATGCCAAGCATGTTTGACAAACCAAATTATTAATACTCTACATTTTGCCTTTTGATTCTTGTGGATTGTCTGTCTAGACTGTTGTTTCAAAATAAAAACAGTAATATTTCTTCCTTTCAAATGTAGTATTTCTTCTTTTTGCTAAATTTCTTGCCTTATTCAAGTGGTATAAACCTTCAGTGAAATGCCAAACACCAGTCGCAAAAGCAGACATCCTGCCTGCTCCCTGACCTCAGGAGGAAGACTGTTGTTGTTTGCTGTACAATTTTTGCACACACGTTAGTGGGTTGAAGAAGCTTCAATCTATCATTATTTGATGAAATATTTCGCTAAGACTAAGTTAGATTTTGATAAATGTTTCTGAGTTCAATGAAAAGCTGATTTTGAGTTAGTTAACATGGAAAATATGTTAATATTTGAAAGTTTAAATGAATCTTGAATATCTGAGATTTATCTATTTGGTTATTTTATATTATATTTGTTTTTTGTATTGTTGTAGGGGATAAGTGAAACTATTGAAGATAAAGTGTGTGAGGCAAATTAGTGGTGTGGTACCCTCTTCAAAACCTTTTCGGAAAAGCAACCACTTAACAGATGAAAATTATTCATAAGCTCAAACATTTGCAATACAAATTTGAAAAGAACATAAAGGACATCAAGAAAAATTTCCAAATAGTGATAAATGCTATAGCACATCATGCTATATGGAAAATTGTGCACAGAAATTTATGTGTTATACCAAGTATCTGGAATTGCTATATTTCAAAATTAGAGCAAAAATATTTTGCAGTATATTAATATGATGGAATAGTATGTAGCAATGAAAAATAATTATTGATAGTCTGCCTTGATATCACAGACACGATATTGAGTGAAAAATATCAAATATTAAAGGAAGCCTACTGTAGTCTTCTATTTACATGTAATTAAAAAACTGGCTAAAATAATTTATGTTGGTGTCAAAATAGGGAGCACTGACCAAAAACGGTAATGAACGGGGCTTCGGGAGCGCAAGCAGCACACTCTATGCAGATGTGCATTGTGTTCAAGTAGACACAGAAAAACATACTGAATAAGTTTTAATGTGTGGAAGATGTGTTTGTGTAACATATATATATATATATATATATAATATAATATATAGTACAGAGATAATTAGATTTATATATTTGAAATTACATGTGGATGTCTGGGCAGAAAACATGTATGTTTTGTGTGAATAAGAGAGTAAGAAGAGATTCAAGCTCAGATTTCTCTAACTTCAAGGAAAATCCTTTAATATTCCTCTTCAATGTGCCAGTAAAAAGGAATTATCAAATACCTTATATTGTGAAAAATTACCGTACTATTGGGAACAACAAGGCATCATTTGGACTACGTTTATTCTTGACTGCTGAGAAATTAATTCGTCACAGCTCCCAGGCTTCCAATTATTAAATATAGCATACAAAACATGTCAGTATTACAATTTAAACTAAATTTTAAGTGCAAGAAACTGCACCAAATAAATATATCATGAAGTGCCATCATTTATCCTCACAAATAGTGGCATGTTTATGATGAATGAAATAAAAACAATACAGCAAAATTTCATTGTCGCTATGTGAGAGGCAGAGGCAGTATCAGAAAGAACTACATATTTTGCATGTTTGTATATAAAATGTTTAATGATTTAAGACTATAAATTTTAATGTGATGTTCTTCGCATATATATATATATTTCTCTCAGCAATATTTTACATTTTAATGTTTTCTGTTTAGGAATACAACTACTGGAAGATTAGCAAAAGTACAAATATATACATTGAAGTTCTTTTTTTTTTTAATTTTACAGTTTATTCTTAGAATTTCGGTTACAATTTGTTTTCAAACACCAACCTCACCCGAAGAAACATGTAAAATACAGGTATAGCCATCTATCTTGGATAGTGTTACTTCAAAATAACAATTTTGGTCATACTAAAATAAAATAAGTAAACTTTGTTTATAAGAGCCACAAAGGAAATGCCACAGATCACTAACAATTAGTTGCAATTATGGATGTTCATGTGGATAAAGAATCTAAAGAAAAATACCACATAGTATTCTTTCTCTGAGAATAAGTCCTGGCAGAACAAAGTAGCATGAACAAATGCTTCAAACCAATATTCAAAGGTTCCATACAAGAACAGGAGGCACTAGCAGTCTGTGGGAGGTAAAGAGGGAATATAGATAATGTTACAAAATCTGAAAGCAAAGATAAGAAATTGGACATCAGTTTGTGATAGGTTGCTTGGAGCATAGTGGTAAAGTCAGAAACTGTATCATGAAAAAAGCTAAGATACAGAAAACTAGAAAAGTGCTATAGAACATACGAATGTCATCGCTAGGAATCCAAGTTATGAACAGAAACTCAATTCCTAGCACTTTATAGGACAAGACAACTCCGAGAACTGAGGACTCCAGATTCTAGAATGGGTAGTAGTAAAACGATACACTCCTGAATAAGAGACTCTGATTTGCATTTTCTATGATTGAAAAAACAGAAGTTGTAAGGGCTGTGTAGACAGTGAATTTCTAAGAAAAAATAATTGGACAACTGTGAAGCATAAAAACTACAGTGATAAGGGTCGACCTATTCTTCATATACATAGTCCTAACTAGGGTAAAAAGATATGTGTGGTTTCCCCATGCTCAATAATTGACTGATTCAGACTGAAATAATGCAGTTATATTGTGAGATTTCTCCTAAAATCTTCTTAATCAATCTAGACACTCAGAACTTCCACATTTGAATTATATTGGCATGTCACATCTCTAAGGATCACATTTCTCAAACAAATAGAAATATCCACGAGAGAAATTTGCATTTTACAAAATGAATAAATAATGAAAACAAACAGAATGAACCAACACTGGGAAATCTCCATGTTAGTTAATAAATCACCTCTGAAAGTCTTGTAGAGTGCTTTTCCATAAAGAATGTTCAAGAAAAAGAAAAATGGATGAGAAGGCCAAATTTATTATATGCTTTTTATGAGTCATGTACTTCAATATATAGTTATCTCATTCGTTTCTCACAATAGGCACCATACATATTACCATCCTTAATATATCATCATTCTTCAGAAGATATTTAGTATCTCACCACATAGGAGGTAAGAAATAAGGTTCCATTTCAAACTGCTGTTATATCTTTCTGAAGTTTGACTTCTTTAAATTTTATCAAACTGTCTAATTATAAAATTGAACCTAACTATATCATTTGGCCATTTATGCCATTCATGTCACAAGGCATATAATAGTGACTTTCAAGATGTCTTTGAAAAATCAAATGCAGACCACAATCCTATATTTACTTAATGTGTTTATGCCTCTTTAATTTAGTTGTAACAGTTTCTTTATAATTCGATTCTTTGCTTCGTTTCCTATTAGTGGTTTTAACTACACTCTAATTTCCTTTGATTAAGCATTAAGCTCTTTTATAGTAATACTGTAGGTGATTTATTAATGGTTTACACAGCCCAGGAAATACATTTTTAATTACATTCTAGTGAATACATTCCAATTTCCCATTTTCAGTATTCTTTCACTCCTCGTTTCTGTTATGGGTAGTCATTTCTCTTGATTTTTTTATCATGAGCTTTTCATAGGTTGACAGAAACTTTTACAAATGACAAATATTTTAATATTACCTACACATTTCTATATCTTCCAGTAGTATTGAATTCATTATTTAATAACATTTAATAATGAACTTATGTCATTCATTCATATTGATAACAAAATGATCCAAATCCCGCATATATGTGAAATAGTCTTATTTTACCTTAACAATTCACTATGATTTCAAATAATATAGTAATTTGAACAATTTGCATCCAAGAACCTAAACAACTTGTTAAAAATGGAGATCCCTAGCTTTGATCCTAGTCCTGCTGAATTAACAGAAATTGGCCCAAGATGCATGCACATCTGCATTTTTGCAGAAAGGAGTAGAAAATTAATTATGTCTAGGGTTACATAACCAATAAATAGTAGAAATTACATTTGATCCAGAAATCCCTGAGTCTAGAATCCATTCTCTTATAAGATCCTTAGAAGACCAAAAATTTTGATCTCAAAGATTAGTATCATAAGAGACTACCATGGGTGACATTTCCCCACAATCATTAAGTGAGTATACTTCCTAACAATTTATGTTTTGCATCACCAGACCAATGGATTTATGCACTTAGAGATTTATATTAAGACTCATGAAGATAATAACAGTGAGAAATTAACATCTCTGTGTGTCATCCAGCTAACACAGGTGACTCATGTAATCTGAGATGAGCTCAAAAGTAAGCAGATGTAAACAAAACAAATCATACCATACAACTGCACAGGATCTGCAATACATCACACAAAACTCTGTGGCTACTGGTTATTAGTTGCTTTCTTCCCAAACTTTTGTCATGTTGAATACTTTGTTCACCTTTTATCTTTTCTTTTTTTTTAGCTGAGGATTGAACCTAGGTTCTTCACACTGAGCTACATCTCCCCAGTTCGGTTTTTTTTTTTTTTTTAATATTTTGAGACAAGGTATCACTAATTCACTAAGTTGCCCAGAGATCAAACGTCAGTCTTCCTACGTCAGCCTGGCAGGGATTTCAGGAATGTGACACAGCTCCAGCTGTTCACTCCTGTTCTGAATAAGTCTTGCTGAATGGCTGGAGCCATATCCAATTACTAGGTTTAGTTTTCATAGGTCTAGAAACTAAGGAGGGTTTAGAAGCTGAAGTTCTTTTTTCTGTAAGTCTGAAGGAGTAAAGGGAGGTAAACACAAAATTATAACTTACACATTTAACAAGATGTAGAATTTCAAAGTATCCAAGAAATTATCCTTCTAACATACAAATGTGAACACAGACTAAGCTAGTGAAATTAAAATATGTACTACAGGTTCTCCTTGTTTAATGACCTACCAGTGTAGTGACTGTTTGGACTTATGACTGAGGCATGCTGTTCAGACTTAGGACACGCCATTCAGACTTATGACTGACTTGTCTTTTTTTCTGTACATCTTTTATATAGAGCCTCAATGTCCTTTTTTTACAGTACACATTGTTTATACAGTACTGTAATTTTTTGTAACTTTACTGTACAGTAAAGTACTCTAGTTTTATGTTCTCTTATACATTACAGTACTACATGTAAGAGTTATACAAATAAAAGCAAAGTCATCAAGTCGGAGTTTTCTTTCACTATTTCTTTGTTCTGAATAGTGTTACGTACGAACTACATACAATTCCTCTTTTAGTGACCAGTTCCTTTAATGAACTAGTCACAGGAACAGAATTCAGGAATGTCTATAATAACGAGTTCAAGTCAGAGTAACGTATGTCTATGAATATAAATATTATTGAGCTTAAGTGACTAGTAAATTGACATTACTTTTCATATTTCTTTTAAGAAGAATGCCCTAAACCATAGGAAATTATTCCCAATTAATATAGCATCATTGAATACATTTTTAATATTCTGTAAGGATGAGTTTATCTTCCTTCAGTGAGTTCGAAGAATGCAGGTTTTGCAATTTTGGGGGAATCAACAGACTTGTACTAATGTTTAGATACCTATATACTTACATTATTAGAAATATTTAGAAAAAAAATATTTGTGTTCAAATATTCCTAAAGATAGTTTTTGCTTAGTGAAAGATTACTCAAGACAATACAATACCATATTTATATCTTTCTATGTATCTACCTGTAATTTATCTAAAGCTCATCTAAAATGAAACCAAAACACGGTATACTTGGAGAATATCATTAATATTCTGTATGAAAGGAACACAATGTCTTACAAATGAGTATAGTTCTTCAAGTGTTTATGAATTTCTAAAGTAACATTTTTATAGATTTTAAAAATTATTCTTAGTTTCTGTTCTTTAAAATAAAATCTGTGGCTCACCATATTTTTGACTCATGGAATGTTTTCTGGGGTATTAGGACCATTGATGGTGATTGCCAACTTGACGGGATTAAGAAACACCTAGCAGAATCCTAAAGCCCACATCCGAAAGTAGGCTGCTTCCAGAGAGTCAGCCTGAGTTGGAAATCTCCATTCTGTGTGACCTGGTGCCTCTTTTGCTGCTGCCATTTCCTGTGACATCAGACTGCAGTGTCTTCAGCCTTTCAATTTCCAGTCACACTAGCAACTGTCCAAAGAGCTTCTTCACGTTCAGTCTTGGTCTGGTACTACAACCCTGATCTGTCTTTTTCTGAAGTTTCCAGCATCTTGGACTGAGCGGCCACTTAATCCTCTTGCTCTCCAGCATGTCCCTTGGGGATTATCCTATAGCCTATCTAATAAATGTCTCTCTTTCTCTCTCTCTGTCTCTCTCTCTCTGTCTCTCTCTCTATATATATATGATGTACATATATGAATATCAGTTACTTCTAATCATGTAGAGAGCCTTAACCAGTCAATACAGCTATCTTTTAAACAAACATTTCTAAAGCATTATTGTCTTTGAAAAATATATTTACGACCCTACAATTATAAAATAAGTTGATACTAAAATAAGCCTAAGTATATGCCTTAAAAATTATTAGTCCTTTTGAGAAGAAATATTAAAATGCACTTAAAGGAGAAAATTAATGAAGGTATTTTGACAGTTTAAAATATTTTTGGAGAAATCTTGAAATAGAGGTTGATTTTTGCGTTTAGTATTCCAGGTAAAGTAAATTTTATATAACCTGACAAAAAGAAAGAAACTATCTCCCATAAATCCTCTTGCGACACAAGAATTCCTGAAAGACACAGAATTAAATTGTATAGAAATTAATGATCTTGAAGAATTAGTTTGTTGTGAGGAGTTTCTGAGAGTTTGCCAAGATAATTCTAAAATGAAACAGCAATGAGTTTAATTCTGGTGCTTGTGGATGATACAGAAAGTATAGAGAAAATGAAGGAAAGTTCCAGTATCATCAAAACTGTAGATGTATGATTAGAACAATCAGCTCTCTCCTCTATTAAAGATAAAGCCAAATTGTGCAAATTACAGTCTATGGTGCATTCATTATTGTTTTCTAGGGACATGGTTGAAATTTCAGCCTCATTTTTTAGATGTCTTCCCTTTGCCATAGAGATACTGTCCTGGAAAAGTACATCTTACTAGATGAGAGTAATTCACACTAAATCCTCATAACCAACATCAGAAGATCTGATTCGGCCCTGGAGCTATTTGTAGACGTTTTACCAGGACAAATATTCAGCATTCTGGAGCTTTTGTTACTCTTAGAAAATGATAATAGCAAAAAAATAATTAAATGAAATAAGATCCAAAACTTTCTTTTGCTATGCAGGTATTAGAATCTGGGGGTCAGTATTCATTAATATTCAGCATTCTGGAGCTCACTTTACTCTTAGAAAATGATAACAGCAAGAAACAAATTAGATGAAATGAGACCCAAAATTTTCTTTTGTTGTGCAGATAATAGAATGTGGGGGTCAGTACATTTTTCTAAAATCAAAAGAGCAAATGGATTCTTAAATATGTAAAATTTATTTTTAATTCCTGGAATTTGATTAAAGCTATTTGTGCTTTACCTTGATGCATAGAACTATCTCCCTGAAAGTAAGACCTAACTGAAAAATAATCATCCTGGAGAGCAGCTTTGCAGTGTCATGGTCAAGGCCATGCAGAAGTTCCTGCCTCGCGCTTCTCTGGCTTGGGGGCTACTCTCATGGGAGGTAAGGAAAGGATGGACTGGCCGTTGGTGTTTTTGACCTCTAGTTTTCAAAGCTGATTATTTTCTGGTTAGGTCTTATTTTCAAGGAAACACAGGTACTAACATTGAAAAAATGAAGTGAAGCATGATCCACATGGTAATTATTTAAAACTTAAACTATTATGAGTATTGTTTGAAGTTTCAGTTTATTAAATTAGGCAAATACTTTAAATTACCTCAGGTGAGTATTTCAATTCTAATTCTAGTTGAAATATTCAAACATAAAATAACAGTGTGCCTAATGCTTTAGAATCATTTTATAGATAGAATCATTTTATAATCTATTCTTGTGACCTAACCAATTTAACTAGTTTGCAATGCAGCAGAATTCAGTCTTTGGATTCTGTACCGTTTTTCAGGGAAAGTAAGGAAATCTGCTTTACATTTAAGACTGTGATGTAATGTCTCACATTTGCAGATTATTTAAAATGAAAAACAGACTTTTCCTACTTGCAAGCCTATTTTTTTTTTTAATTGGTGTACATGACAGGAGAAGCATATTCAAGGCAAAAAGTATGTCACTTTCAACTGGTGGGCCTGATCAGAGCAGGTGACATTAAATAATTAACAAGTTTTCTTTCCAAACCACACTCGATACCTTAATTAATATCATTCTTTAAAATAAGAAGCTGTTTATCAATGCTACCTCTGCAAGTTGATTGCTGCTGAGAAGAAAAAAAACAAAAAACAAAAAACAACAACAACAAAAAACACCTCCGAGACGTGACTATGCCCAAGGGATTGCTTTCGCTTCATTGTTTACAATAACTACAAACAAAGAACTGCAAAAGCTCATCTCGCCATGAGGCATCCTGACAATCTGCCAGTTTAGTCACCAATAATAATGAGACCGGCACCAGCAATAAACTCAATGCTAATCTAATGAGGGCCTACCTCATTCTCCTATTGATGTTACAGCAGCTGCTAAGCACCCGCTATTTAGGACATACAAACAAGAGGTGTGTCTCCAACCAGTTGAAAGATAATTACCCCCGCAATATGGCTTTGATAGCACAAACAAGCAGTGGAATCTTATTTTTCTGTGAAACTTCCTAGAGATGGAACATCTTGTCAAGATTACAAAATTAATGACGTCATCTGCCTATGCTAACTTGAAAAAGGCTCAATTAGTTGTTATTGTTCCCGGTGGCATTTGTTATTGTATTCCTTTTTTATTCCCCCCTCTAGTCATCCATGCAGATAAGAACATACATGTGATTTACGAACTCCTGAGTATAAGGGCTGCGTGATGTCACTTCCTTCACTTAGTTCCTGGGGCGAATGCAATTATGAACAGATGGGCGAATGACATGATTCCACAGCTAATGAACTTCCCCACTGAGCGAGAGGACAGTGCATTACCCTTTTGTTCTTCAGACTCTTAATTATCACTTTTTTCCAGGGTGAATATTATACACGAAAACATCTTTGAATTTAAGTCATGTTGGTAGAGCACCTTGGACATCATTAACAGACTCCGCTCTGGTTGGGAAGCAATGAATGCTCGAGTGTTGCGAAATAAGACATCCAAAGCAGACAGAATTGTCACACCAGATTCTAAATGAATCCTGTATAAGGGAGAGGAATTTTTGGTAAACATAGTCTGTTTGTCAAAGAACAGATGCCAGGAAAATCCTCTTATTTTCTATTACTTAAAATATATGACTAAGAAAAGAGTAAAAGAGAAAACTTGCTGAAGATGGGAAAAATTTGTGCCTAAGTGAATATGTTAGAGGCTGACAGATACGTTACCTATAATCATAATCCAATACTGTTATTATTAGAAATCATTCATAACGTACCAGTTTTCTTCACCAAGCCTAAAATATTTTCCTTTCAAAATATCGTAATTACTCTGTCAGTAAGTCAGTTGAATGTGGTCAGTTCCATAACAATCTAATTAACTGTGTCCCATTTTTATTTTAAATATCCACTAGATACCATATCCTTTAAATAATGCCCTATTCATGAGCATTCCTCATATACATAAACAAATCAAACTTATAGGTCTGTGTCATACAGTTGGTAGGCATGAAATCAATATGAAAATTACCTGAATCACCTGCATTAAAGTCACGTCAGCCTCGTATTTAAAATTTTGCATGTTTAAAATTCTAGGATGAAATTCTATGGCATCTCACTGACATGATGAACTCCATGGCCCCCAGGTTTAGAGTTAGTATTTATCAAATATAAATATAGGACCTCTAATTAAATATGAATTTTGGGTAAGCAACAAATAAAACTTAATGTAAGTATGTGCCATCTTAAATTTGGGATAATTTTACACAAAATTAATTTGCTATACCTATAATTCAAATGTAGCGGCGTGGCCTATATTTTATCTGACAACCCTCCTCAGGATAAGAAGACTATCTCAAATTGCTAAGCTCAATTACTTAAATTTTTAGCATTGATATCAGTTAGAGTTAAATGGAAACATCATTATGACTTAAAATTTCAGTACAGGTCACTTATTTTGAGACATTTTGTTTTCTAGACGATCCTACTTAATTCACCAATTGTTCTTAGTTTGAGTCAATTATTCGGAACTTCTCATTTAGAGAAGATAACAATAATCAAACAAAGAATTTTCTTGGTAATGAAATGTCAAAAATGAGTTCTATTTTGCATGAGATACAGAAGAATGAACATTAGAATGAGAATCAAAGAATCAAAGTCCTAATGTCACTAACACTCATTCTTTTTGCTTCCTTAGGCAAATCAATCAACTTTTCTGTAAGTCTCATCTTTTTTGTTAATAAAATGAAATAGCTTAATTTTAAAAGTTTTATATTTTCTAGTCTAAAATGATATATTTTTAATTATAGTAAATCCTCTCCAAAGATATTTCTTTCATCGGTCATAAAGATCACCAGAAGTTTTACATACACTGGTTACTTCACATTAAATTTATTTAATCAGTCAATAAAATATTATTGTATATTTTGAAATTTTTAACTACCTGCTGTGCTAGCTTTCTGTAACTGTAACAAAATACCTGAGAAAACCAATTTAAAAGTAAGAATGCTTTATTTGGGGTCACAATTTCAGAAAACTCAGCCCATTTTGACCTGGCTCTACTGAGTCTGGGCTGCTGCTGGCAGAACTTCAAGGAGGGAGGACATGGTGGAGCTAAGATGCTCACTTCACGTTGACTGGATCCAGAATGAGAGAAGAGGAAGAGGTTAGGGTGCCAAAGTGCCCTTCAAGGGCACAATCCCCGTGACCTGCTTCTTTCAAACAAACTCTACTTCCTATAGCTTCTGTTACTTCTTGGTAGTGCCACCATCTGGGGACAAAGACTTTCACATATAACCTTTCGAGGAACATCTCAGATTGAACCACAGCATAATCTACGTTAAGCCACTGGGTTCATTTTCCACAACTGTAGTAATGTAAGACAACATACACTTAATATCTTATACTTTTAGAAGTCAGAGGCTTAAAATAACTTTCACTGGACTAAAATCAAATCATATGAATAATAGAATTTCATTTGGAAGATCTGTAAAACTGTCCTTTTGCCTTTTCCAGCTCCTACAGACCTTTTGCATTTCTTGACTGGTACCTCCTTCATCTTTCATATCTGCCTTTCTGGTATAATCAAGTCTCTTTCTGACCATGATTTTCTTGACTCCCTTGAGTCCCTTGAGTCCCTTGATAAGACCCTTGATATTACAAAAGTTTTAACTGGTTAATCCAATGTTATTTTACCATTTCAGAAATATTAATTTTGTCATATTTTCAAATTCCCTTTTGCCATATAACATATAAATAGATTTTTAAAATTAGGATTTAATAATATTGGTGTGACTAACATATTTATTCACAAATCTGGTCAATTCAACAATTAGTCATTTCAGTTGCAACTATTAGATACTTATTTTCTGGACAATGGTCTTGATTCAAAGCATCCCAGGGGAAGAAACCAACAGAGAAGCTAACCAGGGTTGGCATGCATGTAACGACACTGGAGGACACTTAATCTGAAGATGGAATACTAAAAAAAAAAAAAAAAAAAAAAAAAAAAAAAAAAAAAAAAAAAAAAAAAAAAAAAAAAAAAAAAAAAAAAAAAAAAAAAAAAAAAAAGATAAAATATCATTGAGATAAGTTGGGTGATTCTCTAAAATATAGCAGCATGTACAAATGCAAAGACATGTGTAAGTGTTTTAAAGATAATAGTATGAAATTAAATACTGATATATACACCCAGGGCAGGTGAGAGGTGGGCATTGAAGTGGAAAATGAAACCTACACTGTAGTTCACATGGGACTTTGTATGATATATGAAGGAGAGGGTCACTGAAAGCAGTAACAATTAAATTGGAAAAATCACTCAATCGAGGATACATTTAAGGAAAATGAGTGTTACTGTACAAGAGTTAATCCACCAGATCTGTTAGGATAACAGTGGCTCAAATATTGTGATGGATCGTATATGACACTGATATTATTTTAGGTAGTGACAAGTATGTAGGCTTCAGAAAAGCAAACAGAGTCCCATCTGAGGAACAACTGAGTGTTAGGATTAAAAGTCTTGACTAAGTCCTTATTTCCAAATTGTTTTCCTAAGCAAGAGATGAAAGACGAGATAGAGAAGCAATGGACCACAGTGTGAAGTTGATGTATTTAGTATTATAGCTTGCTAATAGGGTTTTTTAGTATTATTTTAGACTCATTGTAGAAGTCAGGATTAAGAATATAGTTCTGAATTTTATCTAAAGAGAAGAGGAGAAGCCACAACAAGAGATGAAATATTTAGGTGTCATATTTAGAGTAAAAAGTCAAGAAAACTGAATAGAGTATGCATTAATCAGTTTCTTATTAGTGGGACAAAATACCTGGCACTTGTAATTTGAAGGAGGGGATATTTATTTTGGCTTATAGTTTCAGAAGGTTCATTTCATGGTTAGATTGCTTCAAGGCAGAAATGGTTTGGTGAAAGAACATAGCAAAGGAAAACTGCTCAATCCATGGTAGCCAAGAAGCAGTAAACAGGGGAAGAGACAGAAGAACGACACACTGTTCTTTTCAAAAGCTCAGCTCAGTGATCTAACTTCCTCTAACCAGGTCCCACCTGGTAATACTACATTCAGCTATGAACTCATAAATTGATTAGTCCACTTGTCAGTAGAGCATTCCCATGATCCGGTCACCTTCCAAAACCCACAATTCCGAACAGATGAGACTTGTGGGGTACATTTTAGATTTAAATCATAAAGACAAATTTTATGAAAATTAATGATCTAAAGAACAGATAGAAGAAAAATCCATAAAGTGGGTTGGGAAAGATGGACCAGAGGGTAAAGGAAAAACAGAAATGACGCCTGCAAAACTACAGTAGAAGAGATGTGTAGCAACTATATAATATTCAAAATCAGGTATAAAAATAGCTAACAGATATCTAATGTGATTAAGAACTAGAGGCCTTTATTGACTTTGCCAAAAATAAGACGATGTGAAATTAAAGGGTATTAGCTACATTCATGCACGTACACGCATGTGCACAGATGCACAGTACAAAATCACTTGAATTTGAACTGGCGTGTAATTGTAGTAGCTGTTTATTCCTTCCTTTCTTGATAGCTTTACTGATCATGCAGTTTTAATCATGTGTTTCATTATCCAATAATTCAGTACAGATAATGAACTATTTATCTCTTTGTCATTTTAGGTTATGGCTAATTATATCCTTATTTCTGAAAAATCATACACATATTTGGTTCTTGGAAGAGCATGAACATTTGATATGAAAAATTTCAAATTCTTCCTTAAAAAGTCATCTATATAGTCCCCCAAATGATATCACATATAGTTTTCCTACTTTTCTTTTCAAATATAAATCTCATTAAAGTAAACCCAGTTTGAAGTTGAGAATGAAACTACAGGATGCTCGTTGAACTCTTTTTTTGTCTCACAATTTTGTTTCAAAATTATACACCTCAGCCACTTTCTTAATCCTGGGTAAATACTTGCTACTCACAATTTAAAGGGGAAGAGGGTTATTTTGTAGCCTGGCTACATCCCCTTACTGATTGGGTCCGAGGCAGAAATTGCACAGTGGAAGGGTCTGGTGGAGGAAAGCAGCTGAGGTTATGGCAGGGAGGGTGCGAAGAGTGAATGGAGGAGCCCAGATAGACGATGTAACCTTCCAGGTCACAGCCCCAGTGAACTACCTCTAACCAAGTCCCACCTCCCAACGGCAAGTCAGCTGGAGTCCCCCATAATCCGTGAGGGTACCTTGGAGGGACATTTCAGAGCAAACTGAAACATTATATAATACAGGGATCCTTTGGTATCTGAGGAGTCACGAACCTCCCAAGGATTCTGCAATCTGCAGGTGCTCAAGTCTTTTATATAAAATGGCACAGTATTTGCTTATAACCTAGGTATATCTTCGTTTATACTTTAAATAATAAATGTAAATGTTATAGAAATAGTTGTTATACTGTATTTGCTGAGGAAATAACTGCAGCGAGGAAATCTGTGTGTGATCAGAACAGACACAATTTTTCCCCAGTATTTTCTATCTATGGTTGGTTGGTGGTATCGGTGGATACAGAACTCACAGATATGGAGATCCAACAGTAACTCTTTTTGAAAAATGAAGTTTTTAGCACTTGAAAAATGTCCATTGGAGGTTCATAATTCCCAGGAGATAGGCATAATATCATAGCCACTCAGAAATAGAAAAATTGAGGCATAGAGAAGTTAAGCCTCACCTAAAGTGGATGGTTAATTTTGAAAGTTATTGCTCGATTCTAAGATCTTTTTTGAACTGTATCACGGTCAGTTGCAAGGTTAGTTTGTCTGAACCAAGTCTCTTAATGATTTCTCCTTTCCTGGCCTCTAGTGACACGATTCCTTACTAACAGAGAAGCTTAGATGACTTCAGAGTTCTCTGTCCTCTTCGCACCCCTCTGACAGGCAGGGTGAGGATGTTGCTGTGGCAGGAGAAAGTGACAGGAGACCTTGTCATGGCCTTTGACTCACTTCTAAGTTGTGTTTCCTTTTCTTCTAATCCCTAGACTTCTCCAAATTTAAATTGGTGATATCACAGATGTGAGGTACACTCTCAGTGCAAGTATAGAAGCTGTGTGTTTGCTTGGAGGTAGAATGGGAGGATTAGAATATAATAAATATGCTGATGGAAACTTATGGAGATAAGTAGTTTGAGACACATAGACTGTGTCTCTTCAGGTTGAATCCGGTGTTCTAGAGCCCTCATCTTTGAGACTTTGGCTCAAGCCTCGCAAAAAAAATGTTAGTATTTCTCTCCTTTTGCCCAATTACATATCTTTAGCCACCCTTCAAGGACATTTGAAGGCATTTGGCTGTGATTTGTGAAACGGTGCACATTTAGGCATCTCTTGGATACTGAAGGCAAATATTACCTGAAAGTTTCCAAATATCATCTAAAATTCTAAAGCAATTTAAAAACCACGAGGAGTATAATTTTCGTTCAAATTGTCTATTTTGAGTGCATTGTGTTTTTGACAGGCTCTTGGAATTCACTTCATCACAGCCCATTTCTTCTGGAGTTTTGGAACCCTACTCTTTCTTTAGAACATTCTACTCTTACTGTGAAAGAATTTTCTGGCTGTGAATGATTTTTATATTGAAGCTAATGTCTTATGGTTGACAAAAGTTCTTTTAATGTACCATTTTTGGTTACAAACACAGAAAAATAAAATATAAACCCATTTGACCTTCTTGGGCCATTATCACTGTCCCTTGGTCACAGTGATTTGGGGAGCTTCTGCCTTATTAGCAATCAAATTCTCTCTGAGGACTAAGCAAGCGAACAGTAAGAAACCAGCATGGAAGATTCTTTTCAGGAAGTGTATGCATTTGCTACAGGACAAATAAAATCTCTTTTCAGTATATGTATTAACTGTCTAATGAGTGGATGGGGACCATTAGCTCTAACAAGCTGAAGAAGAAAAAGTACTTCAGTAGTCTACCCCAGTAAATCCTAATTCATAATCCCTTTCTACTTTAGGTAGCTTAATCAACACAATCGCTATCAGTTTCCCTTTTTGCTTTTCGCCACATTAAAAAAAGAAACAAAACCCTGTTACTGTACTATTTGAAAGAGAAATAATCCTAAAGCTAATAAAAAATCTGATTCAAACTGTTTATTTATGTAATACAAATTGGGGGTTGGGAATTTGGCTCAGCAATAGAGCTCTTGCCTAACAAGCACAAGGTCAGCACCCCATCCCAACAACAACAACAAAAAAAATTATATATGTTACTTCATGGAAAGGAATTGAAAGAATACTTGACAAATAGTGGCACTAAAATCTGTTAATATTAGAGTCAGTACTATTTCTCTTTGAAAAGATTTTGCATTTGAATTGTTTATTTCTTATTGATCTTAAAACATCAGCATTTTGAAATCTTGAGATTTACCTATTCATATTCATCTTCAGCATACTGGCATTTATATAGAAATACCAGTTAAATGCAACCTAAATACTTAAGTGAAAATTCTGAAAAAAGTGGACACACACACACACAGAGATATCCAATATCATTTAGTTTAAGTTAATATTTTACTTTTAATTCACTATGGCTAAAATCAAAATTTTGGTATGTCATGCATAATTTGGGGAGAGCTTTCCATATGCTATGATGAGCATTAAACAGGCATCTGAAATCAGGGACTATATATGTGTCGTATATGTTTTTCCCGTGTTTTCCAAAAACCTGGAAGAAAATGTTCTTATATAAATAAAGATTTCTATAATCTGTTCCACTTATATATTGGAGTTAGAATGATTAGGATGGTTATTTTCATAATAAACATACAATATTTTATTAAAAGTTCTAAATAATTTGTATCTATTACATTAAATTTTTGTTGGACACAAACTTTAAAGATATATTGAAATAAAAATAAATTAAGTAATATAAAATAATATGGCTTTCAAAATTCTTAAATAAGCCTTTATTGTGCACCATTAATGTGGATGTCCATCAAGTAATTGCAAAGAATAATGAGAGTATGAGCTAAACAACCTTTAAGAAAATAAATTCTTTTCCTTCATGAGACAAATGACTAAACAAAAAGTCATTTGATCACTCTTTCAAACAACAACTATTTACTGAACAACTTTCATATGCTGAAAAATATTTTCGTTTTAGTTTTTAGTAATATAAGACAGAAAGCCTAGCATTGGGCAAAAATTATGTTGTAAGGAGGAAAGACAGATGAGTTTCAGATAAGAGAGAGAGATTTGTTTTGTATAATGCTGTATTATATAATATGGTCTAGGAATGCATCATTTATAATGAAATACATTAACAGAGATATGTAACAAACATAGTTACTTATAGCACATATAGGTATAATCTACACATATGTCTTCAGAAATAATTGTCATAAAGTGGGGATATTAGAAGGTAATATAGGGGAAATTGCTTGCTATCATTAATCTTTAGTGAAATCCCCATACTAGAAAAGCTATAAAAAGGATAAAAGCTAACAAGTGTTATCAAGAATGTGGAGAATAAACAATACTCACACATTGTTAGGAGGGATGTAAATTAATACAACCATAATGGAAACAGGAATATAACTACTGTCTGATCCAGGAATCATCACATCCACAGATACATCCAAAAGAAAGGAAATCAGTGTGTCAAAGACATATCTACATTCCCACATTAACTGCAGCATTAGTCACAATAACCAAGATATGGAATCAATCTTAGGGTCTATTGTTGAATGAATTAATGAAGAAAACATTTTATCTATATTATCTACAAACAGTGAATACTACTCAGTACTAAAAAGGGGATGGACTCTGTCTTTTGTGATAACATACTTGAACTTCTCACCAACAGTGTAGAAATAGAACTTTTGCAAATGTGAAAGGGGTTAAGTATCGGACAAAGCAGGAAGGGATGGGAGGGAAAGAGGGCAAATAAAAAGAATTAAGATATGTTATGTACATGTACAAACTCTCCATGATAAGTGTAGTTAATATGTATTGAAAACATTACTAATAAAGAATATATTAATAACATAAAATTAAGGGGGAAAAATAGAATTAGAGTATCATCATTTGGTAAATATCATCATAAAAATTGACTCTGGTAGGGTTCATAAATGGGTTCTAACTAAAAGGTGAAAATTTAATGAAGGACAATGTATCTGCAAAAAAAGAAAAATGTTAACAATACCATGGCGCAATCTCACTGACCTTATGTAGCCTGGTAAAATAAGAATAATTTCCAATAATGGAATACAACAAGATCATTTCCATAACCTTTGAACTTTATCAAAGTAAATTACCAGGTTAATGAAGTTTGGAAAAATTCTAAAACTAACTGTAGTCTTCAAATTCAGATTTAAAAAAATAGTAAATAGATATTAAAATTAAATGTAATATACAATTTTGGATTGAACCTTTGGACTATTTTTTGAAAAGACTACTAGCTTTTAAAATTGTAAATTATTGTAAATAAGGAAGGAGGAGGGCTCGAAAGAAGGGGAGGGAAATAGGAAAAAAAGAAGCAGTAAAATATACCATGTACTAGTACAAATTCCCTATGATGAATGCTATCACTATGTATATCTAAAATATACCATTAAAATAAAATTAAAAAATAAAATTGTAAATCAGATGATTAGAGGTTGAAATCACACCAATGCTAAAATTTTAATATTGTAAAATTAAGCTATTATGAAAATATCATCACTACCTAAAATATACAAAAAATTCTGTCTTCAGCTTATTCTTAACTAGTTTAGAAAAATGTAAATATACTTACTAGAAAGAAAAACATAAATCAAAATCTGGGGTTAATTCATAAATCTTGGTTAAAGACAGAAGAATTTTACTTCATACTTTTGCAACTTTTCTGTGAATCTAAGTCATTTAAAATACAAAATTTATTAACAATTGCAATATGGTAAAGTTATAAAATACAAATAGTTGAGTCTTAACAGTCAACTTTTATGATAGATAGCTTAAATTAGGTTAAAGTTTATAAGCAATTCCTCTTAAGCCACATTGCTCTAGTGATACAATACCTGCTCTGCCACTTAGTAAATGTAGTATGCCTAGTAAGTTCTTTAAGCAGTTATGTCTCGGATTCCTTTTCTTTTCGTCTTCTTCTTTTTTTTTTTTTTTTTTTGGATTCCTTTTCTGTAAAAGATGTGTGTTTCAAATGGGATTCTTATGAAGATTAATTGAATAGCTATGGATATATAAAGCACTCAGACAGAGGCTGGCACATATTGAATGCTATATTAACGCTTATTGAATAAAATGAAATTTATTTATTTTGACATATGTACTTAATCAAAGCACAAAGTATTCATTATACTTAATGTATGTCATCCATGTTGGCAGTATAGGAACCATGGTATATCTTTTTGAGAAATGAATTTCTGCGAGCATACTGCATTAATTTTAAAAGCAGGGAAAAAATGAATAGGAACTAAGACAAATTAAGTACATAATAGGAACTCTGAGTCAGAAGACCATGTGGTTGAATCAAGATCCACCATTAATGTAAGTCAAATTTAAAATCAGCATTTCTAGTTTAATGATTTAAAAAAAAAAGTATCATTGAAAAGTTTGACCACAGTTTTAATACTAAAAGAAAAGGAATGGAATGTTAAGAAAAATAGATTAAAGCAGACAATTGAAATTTTACTAAGGGTAACATATGAACATAAGACAAATACATACTTAAAACATAATATAAATGCTGAACATGTACTTTTGGAAGATAAGTATTACATCTGTGTACTGTGCTGTTTGTTATATACTTACATTTAGGAGGTGGATTCATGGTTTAGTCTGGATGTACTTTGTAGATGTTTAGAAACTCGGTATAGCTGTATATATATATATATATATATATAAGCATGGCGATATATATATATATATATATATATAGAGAGAGAGAGAGAGAGAGAGAGATACACCTTTGCTTTTATATGAATTCAACAAATAGATAAATAGAGACCAGAAATGATGAAGAAACATTAGATACAGTAGAGGAAAATATAGTCAAAGATGAAAGGAATGCTTTTGTAGCTCCTTCAGTAGAGAGGAAATAAAAAAACAGGAAAGGTATAGAGCAGTTGTTAGAAGAGTGGGGAGAAAAGCCCAGAGTGTATGTTGGAATCCAAGCTCCAACAGCCATCTCGCAGGCGAGGGCACAAGGCAAATACAGATGGCAGCACATCTGTGTTCAATCAATGTTGCCTTCGCCAAATGCTCTGCTCCTCTGAAATCACCCTTCCAAGAGCCCTGAGGCCCTTGGACCACGTGCGCTTCCTCCTTACAAACTTCTCCTCTTGGCACCAGGAGACCTGTCTCTGTTAATTTAACACAAAACTGAAAGCACACACAGAAAACTTTTGGCTCAACTCACTTTAAAGATTTAATAATATCGATGTGAAAATCTTGTCCTAAATTACTGGCTTTGAAATCTGTCCACGTCACTAGTCGGTCTAACTTTAACTAGGAAAAAAGATGAAATCTATTGTAAACTCGACCTGGTCTCACTTATGTTCTGTGAAATCTCTTTTACACCTTCTGTCTCCTGTGTTTTTATCCCACCTGTATTTATTCGGGATATTTGACATTTTAATATTAGAATGTGTTCAGCATTTTTCCTCTTGTCTCCTGCATGTCTTCATTGCCATGTTTCAAATATGGACATGGCATTTAGGATATGGGAGTAATAAACTCCTTTTAAATTAAAAGTTTGCTTTAATTTTCTGCTTTTTTTATTTTTAAGACAACTTCTGATCATTTCTAAATGAAATGCAACTTTAAATAAGTATAGATTCTAGAAATGATCATAGTCTTTCATTATTATCATTTCTAATTTCTAGGTTCCAATAGAGGCAATGTTTTTCTTCTTATCTGTCTTGCTTGGGATTTGATTAGTATACTTGCTCTATATCTCTTGGTTTAGTTTTTGTAATTTTCCTATGGTATTCCTTTTTGATATCTTATTATTACCTCTAACTTAATAAGATGATCCTTACTTACTTTAACATTATCTTACCTTCTTTTATATGCTGGAAATGTCCCCAAAATGTAAGAAGTCATTTGAAATTTTTATGTCAAAATTTTGTTTGTCCTTTATGCCAAAATTCTATTTAAGTAGCACATTTTCTTGAGCATTACTCCTGCATCCTCATGTTCCAAATAGTGGTAAAAGCATGTGATACAAAAACAGAAAATATTTGCCAGGATTGAGCTCCACAGGAGATTGAAAAATGTGGTGAATGTTATTAAAAAATAGAAAGAAAGAAAAGAGGTTTGAACAACAAACTCATCTGCAATAAAGATTTCTATGTATTTTGAGTAGAAAAGTCAGCAAAGCCTCCAGAGACAATACCAGGAAAATAGAAAAAGAAAAACATTTAATAATTATGAATACAATTAAAAAATATAGATGTGTGAAATAATACACAGCAGGATACAGTAAGGGAAAAACATTTTCACTATTGCTAGAGGAAGAATGTTATAAATTCAACACAGAAAATGGATTAAAGAGAATTTAAGTAGAAAAAGAATAAGAGGTTAATTTGTAGACCACTTAAGTGTTAAGGCAGACTTAAACTAAAGAAGTGATCAGAAAAATAAAGGAAACACTTATCAACTCTGTTCAAAATGTAGATACTGGAATTCTATGATCAATTGAATATGGATGAAGAGAAGTTAAATATGGTTAAACTTTTTTTTCTATTTACCAGCGAGGTTGGGAATTTCTTGAGTAAAGGTAAAGAAAACAAGAAGAGACACAGATAAGTTCCACTAAATAACAGTTTGAGTTTGAATTTTTACAACCTTTGAACCCTTAGACTTATTTATTTATTTATTTATTTATTATTTTTTTCTGGTGCTGGGGATCAAACTCAGGGCCTCGTACTTGCAAGGTAAGCACTCTAACCACTGAGCTAAATCCCCAGCCCTAGAACCTGTAGACTTGTCAATAAGGCAGGAACTACTGGCAGGTGTCTGAATTAGAGATAATGTTTGAGCCCTGATAGTGCTGGAGAGTAAAACATTCCATATATATTACTTGGAATCTTTTGGAATACTTTGGGATATTTTGAGTTGTTTTTTCAAATAAATGGCAGACCACTGCAGTCACAGGAATGGCTCTGAAAAATCTGTCCTTTTGTAAAATAAATTTAGCTCTCTTTCTACTAGTAAATAGCAGACTGAGACTGAGGCCTTTCTTGTCTAACCAGCCCCCTTTTCCTTCTGGAAGGCTCCTTCCATAAGAAAGGTTAAGGGTCTGACTCTTGGTACTAACACAGCACCATAGGTGACCGTCATGTGTTTTCAGGGAGAGTCATCTCGAGACAAGGCAACTTCTGCTTGCTGTGCATCCTTCAGCCAACCTTCCACGGCCCTTCCCATCTCCCTCCTCTTCACCTCCACTCTCCTAGCCCTTTAAACTCTGAATGAGACCATCTTTATGCCTCAGTATGTAATAATACTGTTACCTGCATATCATCAGTTTATTACATGGATTAAAATGATCAAAACTCCGCAAGGTAAGATAAATTTAAACTTTTTCTATCATAGCAAATTTATCATAGGTGAACCTCTGGTCAAGGTGACATTGCCCAGGCTGTGACCAGCCTAAGAAGAAGCACACATGGTTGGTTCTGAGAAAGGAAGAAGGACACCATGATGTGAGGGGTTGTCTGAGAGGCAGTAAGAGAACACAGTGAATCACTGAAGCTGAGGATATAAGGAGTAAAGCATGTTTTTTTTTGTTTGTTTGTTTGTTTTTAATTTGGCAAATTCGGGGTCCTGTAGTAGACCAACAGGTGTGAAAACGTCGGGATGAATTTTTGTGGCGGGGAGGGAGCATAAACCAGATTGTATGGGGGCAAAAAATAGAGAAATTCAGACAGAGATCTTCTTTCAAGAAAATTGGATTTGATAAAATAAAAGAAAATGTAATTATGATAAAGAAGTACTACAGCTCAGCAAAGAGAAATGGCAGTACTTACCCTCTTTCTAGATGAAGAACATTCGCCTGAAGGGAGAGAGAGGGTGATTATTATCCTACTGGTGCTATTAATATTAGTAGCTATGGAGAATTAACAGTTCCATTTGTGAGGCATCAGCCAAAGATACAGGAGGAGGCAGCATAAATTTAAGTCAATACACAGCACATGTTAATAGATTGCACATGTGCATGTTTATAGGGAACTTCTGGAGCAATTTCTAAACCCAAATAATGACTAATATTAGGATATTCAGACATCGTAATTGGGTAGAATTGCTCGTGGCAAGCAAGATCTTTTTACAATGTCAATTATTACTTATTCCAACAATTCTTGACATTTAAATTTTGTTCCAGAGATCAGAGCCTTTCTAATCCTACAATGCCTTATCCATCTATCTTGAAGTGAGGAACTCGCTTTTATAATCAAACCAATTTATTTCTGACAGCTCTTTTCCCTACATCTCTACCCCATTTCTGTTTCTACATCTTTGTACTTTTATCTTTGCTTCTCTCTTCCTACCCTTCACATTTCCCAGCAAGTTCTGCAGTTTTTCTAAGTAAATTTACTGTGATGTAAGTTGTAATTAAAAGTGATTTATGTGTAGCCAATCTTCCTAGTTGTCTTGTGTATATTGTATATTGTTTTCAAAGTCCTGATGTAAGCTTATATGTCCTTCTAAGCAGTGAGACAGTTTTAAACTTCTTTTTTTTCTAATGCTGGAGACGGTGCATAGTTGAGTGCTAGGTACTGGCTAGTCATTTAACAATGCAGTTTTTATTGAAAACGTTATGCTCACATTATAGCTGTAGCCCCATATTTTACATATTAGTAAAGTAAGGCATTTCTTGTTCACTTCTTACCTTCAGATGTCTAGATTGAAGCCTTTATGAAATAGAAATTCAGTAAGTATAAATACATTAAAAAAATCCATAATTAAGTTTATTACCTACATTTACTTTTTCCTTTATAGCTATACATACTCTTTTTCTGAATTTTCTATTCTATATTTTCACAAGTAGTTAAACTACCCTCAGTTTGATAAATTTATATAAAATACGCTTAAGTATTTCACCAACGGCTGTAAGATATTTGGGAGGTTCTATTAATTCAAACAAAGACTACACGTTTAATTTAGGAGTAAACTGGGAACACATTTTTGGAAACTCTTCCCTTAACGAGCCTTGAAGTAAGTTAAGAAACAGTCCTAATTCTTTTGAGCCACTTTGGTTCTATTTAGTCTATTACAAGTTCAGTGGTTAAATAGTACCTTAGTGGAAGCAAACTAAAACAATTCTATTACACTAATGGCAAAGGCTGAGTTGAATTTTTTTTTTTTCTTTAAAGTCGAGAGGAAATTAGGTCACAGTAAGGGATAAGATCAAACACAGTACAGTGGATAGATATGCCAGGAACGTTCTAGTTCAGAATTATTCAGAATCTATAATTGCACAGTTACACTTAAAATGATGTGGAATGAGTGATGAGACTCGCAGAAAGTAAAAAATGAAAAGAAACGTGACTTAGAAAGGGTACTCAGGAAAATAAGTTGGTTTTTTTTGTTTTGTTTGATTTGTATGGAGTTTATGTATGAGGAATTCCTTGATGCCAAAAGACTCAGCTCCCTGAGATTATTGAGTCAGCTGCACCACCGATAACTTGCCCAAAACTTGCCATAAGGCGGTATCTTTGACCTTGGCGTTAAGTTCAGTGAAAACGCTGTCTCAGGAAACTGGTAGTGCAGCCTTCGGAGGTGATGACTAAACTAAATGCTGCCCCACTACCCTGACCGGCTGCAAAGCAGCTTTCATAAGTCATTGAGCAGCAGATCCAGCGAGTCATGAGAAATGATAGTCCTCAGCAGCTCTGGAAATCTCAGGAAGTAGCCCTTGAATTCTCCCACTTCATCAACGAACTCAGGAGTGACTAGGATTGTTCTGTATCATTTATTTTTTACTTGTCGAGCAGGCAGTTATGTAGCCAGCATATCTTTCTTTTTTTTTTTTTTTTTTGTGGTGCCGGGGATCGAACTCAGGCCCTTGTGCTTGCAAGGCAAGCACTCTAATCACTGAGCTAAATCCCCAGCCCCCTGCAGCCAGCATTTCAAGATAGTCCAGAATACTCCAAAAAGATTGCTCAGAGAATATGAAAACTCCCTGAGTTTGGCAAATACACTTGGTAAAAATTTACTCCGTGAAGACAGTCTCTAAAGTCTCACGAGCTTCAGAGATCCGCCGGCTGTGCCGGATAATCCACTGTCAGTTTGAGTAGATGAGACACCTGGAGAAGAGATTGGCTCTCGGGGGATAGAACTGTCAGTGAATTAACGCACTAGTTCCCACAGCTAAATGTGCCGATAGTGGGTGGGGCCCCGTTGGAGGTGGGTAACTTGGGGTGTCATTTTGAAGGGTGTACCTCTCAGGGTTGCTCTTCCCCTGCGTTCTGTTTCCCGGCTGCCACGAAGTGAAGAACTTTGCTCTACCGTGTTCTTCTGCCATGATTTTCTTGCTGTGGGGCCAGCAGACCGTGGGACTGAATCCTGTGAAATTATGAGCCAGATACATCATTTCCATCTTAAAGTTGTGTTTGTCAGGATTTTGAATTTTGATCAAATCAGCGAAAAGTTGACTAATACAGTAGGCTTCCATGAAAGATGGAAAGAATGTTGCAGTAGTGTCAACATTTTGCAACTATGTCTGAAAAGAGGAGTTCTATATCCTCTGCCGTTAAATAAGATTTAAGAATACCCTTGCGCTCTGCCAGGTAGCATTATCCCATCAGTCAGTTTCTACCCCACTGTTACTTGCTCTTCCACCCACAGACACACAGCAAACTAAAGATGAAGTGAATTCTATAAGGACATTCTGCGTCCTTCTTATCTTTCGAAATATAATCCTGATACCCACTGCCTTTGTTTCCAAATCAAAACAAATCAGAGTAACGAAAAAACAAACTAAACTAAAATTTAAATAACTTGTAACCTAAACAAGAGCTAACAATTTCATTTAAAGTGTACGGGACTAATTCTATGAGGCATGAACACTAGCCAGTGTATAATTGAAGATCCCTAAGGACCTATGCGCGCCTGGCACAGCAGAAGGTCCCCAGCCAGGCTTCTGACTGCTTATGATAGGACTAAAGCAAATCTTCTAAACTCATACTGCAACCTGCTGTGTCATCTCATTTTCAGTGTTTATAGCAGATAACTGTCACAGAATGTGTTTTGTGAAAACATGGAATTAAATTTAATTTCTAAAATATAAGTTACATTTAAAAGCCAAAAATATTTGGAGATTTCCACAATTTCATAGCTGCTCTATTAAGATATAATTCACATTCCATAAAATCTCCCTTTAAAATGTGTTTAAAAACAAATTTAAATACCCCGCATATATAAGGAAAATTATAATCATAACAAAATATGTTTCAAACAAAATGGTAACAAATACAACATATGAGTTTTGCCAACTAAAGAATTATTTAGGGAACTCTTAGAAGGTAGAATAAACGTTTACTGTCAGCATTTCGCTTTAAGAATCTAACAAAAGCAGAAAATTAAACTTCCATAAAGATAAATCACCAATATTAAAATGGAAAACAATGACACAGAACAAACTGAAGTGCTAGCTAACAAAACTAAAACTTGTTTAAATAAAAATATTAATAGAATAGAAAAATGCCTTGACACTCTGATTTGAAAAATGAGAACGCGAATACAAAGTACCGCTATCATAATAAAAGATTCATTTCTCAACATATTTTGTTAATTAATGTATGTGAGTTGTGATCTTGATGTCAACAAATCGATAATTCTGGTGCTGTTGGATATAATCCTCCCAAAAATACATCCTATCAGAACCGATGGAAGAAACTAAAACAACAACAACAACAACAACAACAAACAAGCTGCATTAATCTACATCTACTAAACAACTTGAATTTGCCAGTAATCATTATATTTCCCACACAAAGAATTCTAAGGCCAAATGGTCTTTTCAGTGAATTTTATCAAACATTAAACAACTAAAAGCAATTATAAACAAATATTTTTTTTCAGAAAGAAGAGGGCAGGAAAATCTTTGTAATTTATTTTATGAGGCATGAATTATGAATACAAAGCCAAACCTAGCCATTATAAGAAAATCGCAAAGTTGTATTGCTTGTGAACACAAATGCAAAAGCTTTTAATAAAAAATCAGAAAACTGAATTCATCAGTGTATAAATAAGATAAAACAACATGATCAAGTAGTATTTCTTTTAAGAATAAAATTGCCTCTAATTTAAAAATTCAAACAATATGATTCATTATGAATCAAGATAGTTCACTGCATGAAGGGTAAAGGAGGAAAAATAAAGTCTTATCAATGAATACGGAAAATTCACACGACCAAGTTCTTTAACATTTCATACTGCAAACTTAATAAATTAGCAAGAATGCTCACTGAATTTACTAGCAGTTCTCGAAGTAAAATATATACTTAATGGTGAAGTATTAAATGACATTCTTCAAGAATTACTCGCAAGTCAAGAATATTCATTCTGTTAATCAACTGGGAAGTTCTACTCCATAAAATAAAGCAAAGGAAATAAAGATGTGGAAACAGAAAAAACTAAATAAATTGCCTTTTTCACAGACAGTATGATTTAAATTATGGAAAATCATAAGGAACATTCATAGAATTAATCAAATTATAGGATAACAGATAATTATAGAAATAGCAGTTTTATTTCTGAAAGAAATCATTAAATAATTAGAAAATAAAATTTTAAAGGGTGGGGATTTAGCTCAAGTGGTAGAGTGCTTGCCTTGAAAGCTTCAAGGCCCTGAGTTTGATACCCAGAACCAAAAACAAACAAACAAATAAATAAATAAAATTTTAAAATTAATTTGATTGTGATAATATTAATAAACATGATATTGGAGGTTCATTTTAATAACTAAAAGTTCAAGGCCTCTCTGATGAAATCCTACGATACATTTCGGACAGGAAAAAATTAAGTGGGTGACTATAACATGCTTATTGCCTGGAAGACTGAATATTGCTAAAATGTCTGTGTTAGCTCTCCATCACTGAAAAATTACTTGCAATAACAAGCTCACAGGGATGAAGGATTCATTTGGGTTCAGGGCATTAGAGGTTTTGGTGCATGGTCAATCCGCTCCGGTGTTTCTGGGCCTCTGGTGAAGCAGAACGTCGTGTTACAGAGGGTATAGAGGAGCAAAACTACTTGCTTCATAGCGGCATGGAAGCGAAGAGAGAGGCACGAAGGGCCGGGTGGTCCCATGTCCCCTTCAATGCCACATCCTCAGGATCTAACTTCCTTCCACCAGATCCCATCTCTTAAAGTTCCTCCGCCTCTCAGTAGTGCCACCGACTGGCTACCAAGCCATTAACACGTGCCTTTGGGAGCATTTGAGACCCAAATCATACCAAAGTTATTTTTCATCAAATTATGAATTCAGTGAAATCACGAAGTCCTAATAGGAATGTTTATTGAGAACAAAAAGCTGACTCTAAAATTATATGGAGTCAGAAAGATCTAGCAACAAAACCATACTGAAGAAAACTAAAAGGCTTACTCTAGTTGACATTGAGGCTCACTAGTATGCCTGTACTGATGCAGACAGTGTAACAATGGCAGAATGGTACAAAGGAGAACAGAACGTGGACAGATACCTAAACTGTCAATTTATGACTGGTGAATTGCCATGATGGTTCGACAAGGAAAGGAAAGTCTTTAAAATAATCAGCGGGATCGTTTAGATATTATATAAAGAGGAGAGGAATACTAGAAAGAAAGAAGGGGAAAAGCAGAAAGGCAACAGGGGAAAGAGAGGGGAAAGGGAAAATATGGAAAATGATGAATGAACCTGATATAAATAGGGAGGGAGGGAGGAGAGGGGAGGGGTGGGGGAGAGGGGGAGAACCAAGATACATCATGTATAGGTACAGAATAAATGTAATGAATGTGACCATTGTATGTAGAATGTACCAATACATGTTCTTGGCTTAAAATAAAAAAAAAAATAAAGAGTAGATTGCTTGGAGAAAAAAATAAAATAAATAAAATAATCAGCAGGGGTAAACAGAGTAAGTATATGCAGTCAGATTGGAAGAGTCTGACTTTGACCTGGACCTTTACAAAACAACAACTTTAATTTGAGACAGATGACAGATTTGAACATATAGGCTAAAACTCTAAGTCTTATAAGAGAAAAAACAGAATACCATTGTGACTTTAGTTAGCTATCTTTATATTGATAAATTAAATTGAGATGATAAAATTTATGAAGCATTATTAAGAAACTGACCTGGGAAATATACTAGAAGAACAGTTTCATAGTTCATATATATCTTAAAGACTGATCTCTAACATGCAAGTATGCAGAACTCCTACAAATAAATAATACTTAAGCACCTGGTTGGAATAGCCAAAAAATCTAAAACAAGTATCTTTCATTAAGCATATCAAAATACTTCACCATTAAGCATATCAAAATATGTCCAACATCACCATAGGGAAATGCACATTAAAGTTAAATATCATTTAATATCCAACAGAAAAACCAAAATTTCGTAAAAGCTGACAGTGGTTTGGCTATATTATGATTAAACCGGAAATCTAATCCTTCATATGGGAATGAAAAATTTCACAATAACTTGGAAAACCATTTTGGCAGTTTTTTTTACAAAGTTAAGCATTCACTTATCATATGACCTAAAAAATTCACTCTTAGCGCTTATCCAAAAACGTGAATCATATGTCTTTCAAAAGCCTTATATAATCATGCTGATTGAAGCTTGTAAAGAATAGCCACAAAGTGGCAATGACCCATTGCTCTTCAATAGAAAAACTGATGATATTCTTACTTTATGGTTAAAGACATATTTATGAACTATAGATATATATAAGAACGTGAATGAAGCTCAAAAGCTTGTTGATAAAAAGAAACCTGTGTAAGATTCCATTAGTTTTGGTACCAGAAATAACTCTAGAGAAATAGAATTGTAAAGAAGAAATTCTTTAATGACTTTAGTGTTTCCTAGGTTGGCTCTCTAATTTGATGATATCTAAAGCTGCCACAGTCTTTCCTGATAATGTGGGGGACACTGATAGTCCATTGAACTGTTCAAGGTAATTTCCATTGTAGATTCATTTGATTATCCTACTTTACTGCTTGTGAGATGTAAAGAATTTAACAACTACACATACGATACTTTTAAATATTTTTGGCAGAATGGAAAATATAAGGATGCTAGCTGGCTGCTTCTAACATCTCTGAACAAACTAGTAAGGGAAAATAATGAGTTCAGAATATATTCCCAGATTAGACTGAGTTTGTCAATATGGGCCCATTAAGCAGAGATTCTAAATTTAGTCTTGCAACTCCTGGAGTGTAAAAAGGTGTTAGTAGAGTTATAACTTAGTTATCAAACTCAATTTGTTCCCAATTTGTGTTGAAACACCAAAAAGTTCAAGAACTGAACATATTTTTCCAATGAGAAATAATGGAAAACTTGCTTTCTATTCCAGGGCGGGAATGTGTGTTTCTGTTTGTACACAAGATAGTTGTAACATATCAGGCAAAATTATGAACTTGTCTTTGTATGTGGAGACTAAGGGTGGTTTAAGGAAATGTGGCTGGTTGTCAGGTTGACAAGGGGTGGATTCCAATAGTTAACAGGTCGTGTCAATTTGAGTAAGAAACGCCCGACTAAATGGGATCAGCATAGTTCTGGGTGTGGCTGAAGGGATTTACTGAAAACAGAAGACCCACTTTGGGTGTGAGCGGCAACAACCATTGTCACCTCAATGGAATGAAAGGGAAACGAAGCTGAAAGTTTCACTTCTGTTTCCGAGAAGCCGCAGTCTTCACCTTTGACATCATCTGCTGTCTTCTAGCACAGACCTTTCAACCTTCCAGTGCCAGCCGTCTGTTCCTGATACAAATTTGCACAGGCGGTTACAGCGAGTTGTAGTTCTTTGAATGGATCCTTTGGATCTCCAGCCTGCGGACAGCCATTGTGTACTCCTTTATACCTGACTCCGAGGGTGCCCATTGTGAGCCTACCTTGTAAATCCTTCTGTATTTGTGTATCTTGCATTAAATCTGTTTCTCTAATTAGCACTGGCTGATACAAAAAAGCCTTACATACTTGCTTGAACCAGCCTCATAGCAGAGAGCAAGGACTCGGATCAAGCATGCGGTGAAGACAGAGATACAAAATCTGTGGGATCCAACTAATACTTGGAACAAATTTATTTCTTATGGAGTTGATTTTATAGTGTAGGAGTATATGTGCTTGGTACATATTCAAGAAACTGTCTACGTGATTAACATCACTAATTCAGTTTATCTTTAACATCGACCTCTCTAAACTGCTTCTTTGTTCCTTGACAACCTATTTACCTCAGAAGCCTATTCCTCTGGGGCTTGTTGACCTCATGGTCAGCGACTTTTCCAAAATCATTCCTCCTCAAAGTTCTCCAGGTACAAGTTAATTTTTAGCAAAGGAGCTGCACACCATCTGTACTCCCATACAGAATCATGCTGATCGAAGTGTTAGAAATAGTAGCAGCAAATTGGCAACAACCCATTCATTGTTCATCAATAGAAAAATGGATACTATTACTGTATGTTTAGAGCAAATAAATATTTATGAACTACAGATACATTTGAGAACATGGGTGGATCTCAAAAAAAGTTGATACAAAGAAACCAGTGTAAGATCCCATTAGTATATTAAAGAACAGGTAAAATTGATCTATGATGATAGATATTAAAAGAGTGGCTATCTCTGGAGGTGGGAGAAGAGTAATTGGAAATGTCAAGAGAAGAACTCATCTGGGGAAGATAGAAATGTTGGTTCGGATAAAGTTTTCTCATGTGTATGTGTTTGTTGAAACCTTGAATAACAAAACAGTTTAGAATCTATAGTACAAAAATTTCTAATTCTCTCAGACTAAATAGAAAACCAATTCATTTATGAATTCGCAATACGCTATTAATGTCCTTTTCCTCTTGCCAGTACACTCATTGGTTTCATTGTGGTTGGGTACATGCCAGTCACGGTGGTGTCCTCTGCTTGTCTCTGGATTTTGCGTGTGATGTGCCTTCTGTCTAGTGTGAGCTGTAGCCAAACATTGCAGGAACTCAAATTTCAACTCTCATGTAGAACCATTCGGAGAAGGCTCAATCTTATATTCTGATTTAATTTCTTCTTAGCTCATGTCATCACCTAATACTCTCTCTCTATATATATACACACACACACACATATATATATAATTGTTTATTTGAGTATTTTATGCCATCTCACTGAAATGTAAACTCTAGAAATACGTGAGATTTGTTCCTGATATAATCAAGGGCTAGAATTATCTTTGAGTCATTGCAATTGTTCAACAAATGTTCCGTGCCTAATTGAAAGCTTGGTGAATGGGCAACTTTTATAAAATAGCAACTGTATAAAGTGTTGAAGATGCAAAATTGAATAAGAAATAAAACATATCAAGAAAGAGCTCAAAGATAGACATAAAATAGGTAAATGAGGGCTGGGGATTTAGCTTAGTGGTTAGAGTGCTTGCCTTGCAAGCACAAGGCCCTGAGTTCAATCCCCTGCACCAAAAAAAAAAAAAAAAAAAAAAAAAAAAAAAAAAAAAAAAAAAAAAAAAAAAAAGGTAAATGATTAAGTTGGTAAAATATAATGTACATGAATCATGCTTAATATATAATATTAAATTATGATATTATGCTATATTTTACCTAAAAATTCAGAGATGCTGCTGCTCTTTATGCAAAGCATTACATTTTCCATGCAGTGGAATAAAAAAGATCAGGACATAAAAATTACAATTTTATTTTATTTAATTATTTGGTGCTGGGGATTGAACTCAGGGCTTTGTGCTTCCTAAGCAAGTGCGCTGCCACTGAGCTAAGTCCCTAACCCCAATTATGTCCCCAACCCCTAATTTTTTTTCAAGTTTAATTTTGCTGACAAAAATGCTAATTTATTCTTTACACTTTTTAGCATAGTTCATGCTTCTATTTCCTTTCAGCTACTATTTCTCTAAATTTCTTTCTGCAGCCTCAAACCTTTCATTTCAAGTGGATCTGAGTCCACCTATTATTATGGTGAACTAAAAATATGGACGCACGATCCAGCTCGGAGAGGCAGTGTGCTCTTCTCTCCTGTGCTTGGTAATTGCGGTTTATGGCTAAAGTCAAGGCAATGAATGTTACTGCTGGTATTTTACCGTGAGTAAGAGAAGCGAAGCGTTACTTTCCCCAGGATTACTGGCTCTCAGGTTGCTATAAACCTGTAATTCTTCATAGTCATTTTCTCATCATCTGGGACAACTTTCTGAATATTAAGCTCCCCTCCATGCTTTACTTTGGCAGCACATATACTAAAATTGAGCGTTAAGCCCCACTCCCAAAAGAAGCTAATTGAGAGGAAACGCACTTGCATGGTGACATTATTTTAATTCCCGATTCAATTGCGGCTGGAAACTTATTTCGTTGATTAAAATTACAAATCTCAAAGGGCAAATTTATTTGTTTCTAAAATTTTTGTAACTATAATTGTTTTAAATAGCCATATAAATTAAAAATGAGAAATATCTTTATATGAGTCTAAGAGTACAACGAGGTGTTGTTTGGAGAGCTATTCTGCCATTTCCTGCGACGAGCCCCATTTGTAAAATGACTCGTGAACACATCGAAAGTCAAATGCCTCAGACTGAGAGTAGTTTTTCCATTGATGGTGTAAATGACTATGCCCAGAAGAATGTTTTTTGAAGCAAGGTAGATATTAATTTTAATATGAGGAAACATGATTTCTTTAAAACTCTGCATATCAATCCTGAAGAGCTTTATGTCAGGCAAAGGAGATGAGAGCTCATTTGATGAAATAGAAACAGAGGGTGTATGTACCTAAACACATAGGAACAACAGATTCCTGGAATCAATGCAAGCTAATTTGAGAACGTCCTTAAAATTCTGCAGAATTATTCTGAACAGAACTCTATCTGTAAAACGTTGTAGAAAAAAATCAAAACATTATTAGAAATTTTCCTAATACATACAAGTGTTTAAAATTATTAATCCTATAGACTTAACTTCTTTTTTCACTATTGGAGGATGGCTGAATACCTGAATCAGAAAATACGTACTGAGAAAATATGGTACAATATGTACTGAACAGATTATGGCTCTTCTTTGAACACCCAGAATATGATTTGAAAGCAGTTTTTAATATTTCAATTAAAATACTCAGCTAGCTGTTTTCTTTATCATTTCCATTCAGGATATATGATTTTTTCTTTCTTCCAATCATGTGAAAATACATGCTTTGTCTTGTCTCCAGCAACTTTCTCCCTTACTGGGTTTTTTTTAGAGACTACTTTATTTTTACTTTTTATTTAGAGATAATTACACATGCACGAGAATTTCAAATGTAATGTAGAGAAGATCTGAGTACTCTTAACCAGGTTTTCTGCAATTTTCTCCCAGTGCTTACATTTTATGTGCTTATACTACAATATCAAAACTAGGCATCTGATGTTACAGCATATGCGTATAGTTGTGCCATTTTACTTGGTGTGTAGATCTGTGTAACCAGCACTCATTCTAGACCAAGTGCAACTCTATCTCCACAAAGATCTCTCATTTGCTATCCTCTCACAGACAAGCCCAAGGCTCTCTCTCACTCATCACTGTCCCTAACACTCAACAATCACTAATTTGATTTCTGTCTCTATAATTTTATTATTCTTGGAAGATACATCAGTGGAAAGATACAGTATGTGACCTTTTGAGATTGGATTTTTCCATTCAGCATAAAGGCCTTGTGATTCATCCATTTGTTGCCTGTTTCAATAGTTTGTTCTTTTTTATTGAGGACTAGTGTTTCATGGCAGAGGTGTGTATGTTGTTTTTTTGTTTTTTTTGTTTTGTTTTGTTTTTCTTAATTCTTCTGCTACTGAGAAATGTTTTGGTTGTTTACGGATTTTAGTTGGAATGCAGATAAACTGGATCTTTCATACAGTATAAACTGCTGAGAGTATAAAGAACAGCCGTTTTGGAAGTACATTGTTCACCTGTTTCTTAATAAACTAAATGTGCATTTAACACACAACATGGAAATTATATCTATGAGTATTCATCCCATAGAAATAAAATATATCACTGCACTACAATCCTACATAGGATTATTCATAGCAACTTTATTTGTAATAGCCAGGATTTTTTTTTCTTCTGTTTTCCTTTCATCTCTAGGGTGACAATATTGCCACCATCTATCTTTTTAACGTCTATTCAATATCTTATTTTCACATGTGCCTCAGTCCTCTAGCACGCATTCAAAGCCAAGCCCAGCATCTGACAGGACAATGCACACCTCGATGTATTATATGACCAAGCACCAATTGCTCTTCTGCCAAATGACTGCTGTGCTCATCCCCACATATTAACAATTGATTTCTCCCTTCACGGTGCCACGTTCAATACACTCATGTTATACTTGCCTTCCCTTCTCTATTAGCTTCATAAGAAGAATGTTGACGGCCTTTGTTTTTTCAATATTTGGAGTAATTCCTTTCTTAGAGTAGACACTAAGTGTCCGTTCAAAGAATAAACAAATAAATAACTTGATCTACCAATTAAAAGTGGCTAACGCTTTTATATTAATTCTTAGAAATGAATTTTGAATATAGTTAAAAAAGTAAGTCTGCAAATTCAGTTAAACTTCAAATTGGGTTGTATCGAAAATACATGAATTGGTTGGGGATTTAGCTCAAGTAGAGCATATGCCTAGCAAGTGCAAGGCCCTGAGTTCGATCTCCAGCACCACAGCACCCCCCCCAAAAAAAGAAAAAAAATCCCGTGAACTGGGCGATATCCTATCTAAAAGTAGAAACTATACTGGGCATAGCAGAACTATTGGGTTCTGTAAAGTACCTTGAGAAGAGTAAACAAAAACAGAGAAAAAAGAAGAGGAGGAGGTGGAGGAGGAGGGGGGAGGAGGAAGAAGAGGAGGAGGAGGAGGAAGAATGGGGGAAAGCCAATGGATGTGAGGTTACTTCGGTTTACATGTAACTGTTGAAGTATAGAAGAAATGTCCTACAGGTTCAGGTTGGGCTCTTCCTAATTGGTTTGTATCAATCTCCTGTTTAAAAAATGGTTTATTTAAGGATTTTGCTATTTTCTTAAAGCTTCAGTTTTATTACTTAGTACTTAGCATCAGTGACTTCATTTTGATTTTGTTGTGGGGAGGCTAAAATAAGGACTCAAACCTATGGCTTTTACCAATTTAATTGTAAGTATTATTTTCTCCATTTAAGAAGAAAAACTTAAAGCTAAATTTTTTAAAACCAAAGTTCACATCCTAGCCTGGAGTTAATGGAATGTAAATTTCCTGATTAAGACAAATTCTTTCTACTCTAAATTATTTCCTAAATCAATAGATTGCCCTCTAGTTTGTGTATTATAACCTGCTGCTTAAATAGGTAGACTTGTTGCCATTTTTAAATTTATTCACACTGATTTCCAATTATGAGGTAACTTTTCTCCGAAAAGGACATATAGGGAAGGGCGCTGAAGAATGCAAGCCTCTGTCAGAAGAATGAGCTTGGCCTCTTGCCAAGCTCTAGACTACTCTTTATAGGACACGGTGTCTACCAGCAACTTCAGAGGTCTTCCTACCTTCTGCCTTTCTGGTGAATATAATTTAGGGAATTTCAACACAAACATCTGTTTTAAATTATCACTTGTTTTAAATTCTTAAATCTCATTTTTAAAAAATACAACCTTGGGGCTGGGGATTTAGCTCAGTGATTAGAGTGCTTGCCTTGTAAGCACAAGGGCCTGAGTTCGATCCCCGGCACCACCAAAAAAATAAATAAATAAATAAAAATAAAAAATACAACCTTAACGAGACCTTTAAATTTCCTAACGTCTGCCAACTTCTTTTGTTACACATATAAGTAGGTATCATAGGTACGTTTCAGAAATTTCAACCTTTTGAAATATTTATTTTCATTCCATGCACTATGAATTCCAACCTGCCAAACTCTTTTCTATTTCCTTCCAACCTGTGATTTTTTTCCCTCATTATTTTCTCAAGATAGAGTCAGATAAATCATGCCATGAAATTACTTTAGGCAGTATCTCTACACAAATATTCAGCTGTTCTGTGTGCCTTAGACCATCTTACCTACATCTCTGAATACTTTCTCATTAATTATTTTTATAAACATGTAGATATTTTTGGTGATCAGAGTATTTTTGAAAGTTAAAATGTGACTCAAATCACTTATCTGTATTGCACTACTACCCACACACCTGCACACTCTTTAGTAATTTGTCTGATAATGTAGACCTTTTACCTTCAGTATTACAGTTCCCCATAGATTACTGTCTAATTTCACAGATAGTTAAGCCACACATTCAATCCTATACACCTTTAGCTAAGTAGAAATCACCAGCAGCTAATAATTAGAGACTATAGGGCCTTAACTCCAATGATGATTAATTTTCTTATTATTTCTCTGAACATGTGGAACCATTTATTTTTTTCTTTTTATTTCTAAATTTGATATGTTGCTAGAAAACAGAACTATCTCCCTTTATAAAAATACTCTGTCCAGTTTTGTAGATTGCTTCATGTATAAGCAATTTTCACTTATATTCCAGGCATTTCACTTAACTTTCATTTTTTTTTTTTTTTCATACAGTAACTGGCATCAGCCTAATACCTTTTGTTTGTTTTGGGTTTTTTTTTTTGCCTCATTGCTATGATATGAAATTTTCGGCTCTGTGGTCACAAGTCTTTACAATTGCATATATTTAATGTCTCAGCACATTGCCGATAATGAAATCTATTGATACATTTAAAACAAAACAAGACAAAACAACAACAACAAAAAAACATGTGTGCCAGGTTTCTCAGTGGGAACAGAGGACTGACAATGGAGACTGATGGAATTCTCTCACTTCGTTTGAAATAACCTCAGTTAGCTGATAGGACCAGAAAAGAATAAGGAAATATCTGCTGTTAAGATTACCTTGTTTCTTTGTATATTCTAAATGTTAGACCTTTGTCTGATGGATAGTTAGCAAAAATTTTTTCCCAGTCTGTGGGTTTTGGCCCTGCTCCATTGGTGATTTCTTTTGCTGTGCAAAAGCTTTTTAATAGCATGTGGTCCCAAGCACTGATTCTTTGTATTGTTTCCCGTGCAGTCTGGGTTCTGTTCATAAATTTTTGCCCAACAACCAATGAATGGTTAAAGAAAATGTGGTTTTTCTACACAATGGAGTACTACACCACCATAAAAAAGGACAAACTAGAGTCATTTGTATATAAATGGATGTTCCTTGAGAACATATTTTAAGTGAAATAAATCAGACACTGATGAGTACACATAAAATTGTTTCTCTGATATGAGAAACCATAACCATAAATAAGGACAAAGAGGTGTAATAGATATTATATAAAAGGAAGATAATATACAAAGGAGAGGAGAGCTAGAAAGAGAGAAGGGGGAAAAGCAGCAAGGGGAAAAAGAAAGAAAAGGGAAAGGGAAATCATGGAAAAATATGAATAAACCTTCTGTAAATAGGGAAGGAGGGAACAGAGGGGAGGGATGGGGAAAAGGGGTGAGAACCAAGATACATCATGTACTGGTAAAAAATAAATGTGATGAATGTGATCATTATATGTATAATGTACCAATACATGTTCTTGGTCAAAAAAAAAAGATTACCGTGTTTCCATTTTTGAACAAGTATAAAATTCATTACAAAAATGACAATTTTTTTCTAGAATTTATTTTTAATTTTTCGATTGCTAGCATTCTTGGCTTTGTATCCATTTTTAAAGTGTTTTACTTTAATGGTTTTGGTCAGTATCAAGATAAATGACTAAATAGAAAAAAGTGGCAATGAATAGTGAAACATGAATAAAAAAGAAACAGTTTTATTCAGTATTTCAAAGGGTGGGCAGCAAAAATCACTGTAGTGATATGTAAAAATAAGTAAAAATAAGTTAGGTGAAAACTGTACTTTGGAGAAGTCATTTGAGATGGGCACTTGATGAGGAGAAAAAACAGTGTAAGAGAGGAGGAGATGACAAATTCTGTCCATGAAAATAGACATATTTTGGTTGGATCATGGATGTATTTATGGACTCGGAGGTTCCAAGAGGAGGTCCTTGGATGAAGAACCGAGAGTGGAAGAGAAGCAAGAATGAATGGGAGGCTTAATAAGCACCATGGAAAATAACAGCTCTAATTTGCACGATAAACCCTGTGCTATTCCTCTTGGGAAACGGCAGCTCTGCCTGTCAAATCTGGCTTATATCGTGCTTTATATAGTCAGTTTCAGTCCCTGATTTGCTGACATTCAGTTTGTAGAGATGAGTTCCACTAATATATCCGGTGTAATGAGCTCCATTTATGGTAAGATTTAACATTTGTTTGTCTAACGTGAAGATTTGTGCCCATTTAAAGTCGATTTGAATTTGTGCTTGGACTTTAGCCAATGAACAAATGTGCTAGCACCAAATAAGCGTAACAGATCCAGTTTCAACTTACTACTATCAATGGACAGTCTGAGCTGAGTACTGGTGTGAAACATGGATCACATGTGCTATTTAAGATAGCTTATTCTTTCTACTAGGCTATTTTATTTACTATGTTCAAGAATGGAACTCTTGCACTTTCTGGTTATAGATAGAAAGAGCTGGAACTTTCTGAATGTCGAAATTCAGACTTAGAACTTACACTTTCCTCCTATGGAAGCTTAGGAAATAATGTCCATCTTTCAGAAACTCTCACGCCCACCAGCATCGGTGACAACACTACCAAGTCTCCATAAATAAAATCACAAGGTTAAATGGAACCTTTGCTACTTATCTGTAGGACTTGCTTAAGAATATGTTCGTATGTTACCCCAGATTATTTCAGAATTATATTTTGTATAGTAAATTGGCATATAATGTAACTTTCACAAAAAATTATTCCAAGAGTGATTACAATTAAGAATAATTTTCCTATCCATCAACCTCTGCACTTTTCACCTCACTTTTAACCCTGTCTTCCCAATGACTGTCTCTGTCCACATTTATCACATTACCTTGCACACCAAGGTTTGGAGACTAACCAAATGTTACATACACACCTAAGTATGTACAAGGTATATCTAAGATATATCTCTATCTGTCCTTCCTTTCATCTATCTTGGTCACAAGAAGGCAAATTGTGTTCAACATTTATAGTTTACATTATATAAAATGTTTAAACAATGTAGGATGGTGGAAAAGTTCATATCATATTTTGGGGTAGGTGATATTTACATTTGTATCATCTTCAGATACATTTACATATAGAGTAACCCTGTATCAGGGACCAACGAGCTACTTTGCTGCCGTTAGATTTTTATCAGATTATTCTCACCAGATTCTTCCAGAACCTGTAACATAACTATAAAAATTGCTTACACCCTAAATATATATTCTTCCAGGATATGTCACAGAACTGTGTGAATAAAATCTCTATCTGGGTAAAATGCGCAGAGAAGACTTCTACTTATTCACAAAAGTTTGAGAAGTGCCTATAAAGACAAAAATAATTGAGTTACAGAGATAAGTAGAATAGTTTCATCAAAGACACAGAGGTCAAGAAATAAGGGCACAGGAAACTAAACAAGTTTAGCAAAGCATAGAGTTCATGTATTTGGGGAAAAAAAAAACATTGTATGAAGTTGGAGGAGGTAGCTGAAACTGGGGTTATTGGTGTGATCTCGAAAACCCTTAACATAGACTTTTATTCTTTATCCTTCAGAGGCACTTCATGCGTTTGTGCTACATCATTTGTAAATATTATAAGCACTATGAGATGAATGCTGAAGGAGAGATTTTAGTAGCAGGGAAAGGAGAGCACAGCTATTTTTAACCCAGTACTTCTATTCTGAAATTTTGGTTGACCTCTTTTGCTGCTATGAAAGCTTACATAATTTTATATAACCATTGTATTTATAGTTAAATGGGATGATAAAACACAATGTATGATTTTTTATCACAAAAAAGAACAGCGAATCCTACTGTTTAAGTAGGACAAGTGCATTGGAAGAAAGTGTAGCAATGGAGACGAAAAAAATGTAAAACTAAAGCCTCTATAGCTCTACTATCCTTTAGTAATGAGATATTGCTTCATAAAAAGTGGAAATGGGGCAGTAGGGATGTTCTTGCATTCTATTATCAATATTGGGCATGGTTCGTAATGAGTGATAGAGTCCATGTAAAGATAAAACAGAAGGAGCCTGGAGATTTAGCTCGGTGGTTAGAGTGCTTGCCTCACAAGCACGAGGCCCTGAGTTTGATCCTCAGCACCATTAAAAAAAAGAAAAAAAGAATGAAAAGAGTTTCACTTTCAACAGGGAGGACCTCTGGAATTCAATATTTAATGGCAAGTTTCTATTGTATTAGTGGTTTGTTTTCAAAGAAGGAAAGGCCTTTTAATGTTTGAAGAAGAGCAGATAAAATTTTTCCACATAATTTTTCCACTATAAGATTGTAACTTTTCCATTACAAGGTTGATTCTGAGTATTCTATAAGTATGTGCAATATGAGATCTATGTGAAGTTATCGCTCTGCAAACTTATACTGACAGTTTAGAAACTATTCCGATATTCACAACATCCCTCATTTTTGTGAATAAAGACCTCACTAAATTGTAGTACCCTGTACAACTGAACATATGCCGTATATATATGTGTGCATATATATATGGATGTGTATGTGTGTATATATATCTATACACACACACACACACACACACATATACTTATATTCAGGGTATATTTACATTATCATGAAAGTTATATATAATACATACAATATATAATTATACAACATTTATTCTAATAATATATATTATATAATGTTATATATTATTATAATGTTATATATTCTATACATTTACATTCAGGGTATATTGACATTATTATGAATGTTATTGAAATATAGCTAAGGAGGAAATTGGGCTTTATAAGAATAATTACATCAATCGTGAAAAAAAATAAGCGAGCAGTAGAACTTTCAGTCTGGTCCCCCTTTAACGTTATCATACTGCTGAGAATGAATTTTTGATAAGAACCAGAATGTATTTTATCTAATTCAAAGGTAAGAGGACAGCCGAAGAAGGAATAGGTGTGAGAGAAAATGCATTGACTTTAATGATACTAGAGAAAAAAATCCAATGATACAGTCACATTCTATTCAGGGCTGGGGAGATAATACTTAAAATGTAGTGAGCAAATTAAGATTTTGTCTGAGTTAGTTACAACTCTGTATTTACTAAGTTGCCGTTCTTGATATCAGTAGTTGAATAACACTAGGGAAACACAACACATAGAAAGATCGACAAATGGTAGCAGTAGTATTCAATCAAATGTGAAGCTGTCAGATAAGGAAATAATTGTTTCTATAATTAAATGATTAAAAAGAAAGGACGCATAGAAGAAGGAGATTACTGACCATGGCAACACCCACACAGATATTTTATTATGTTTGTTTTCCAATTACATAAGATGTTAACGAGCTGTGTAAGAACACCAGGTGTAAATTATACTATTTTAGTGTTACCTCCAGCAGTTGTCTCTGGCCTTGACTGACATTTTATTCCACAACAAAATCATTCAAGGCATAACACATGCATGAACCTGCTGATTTAGAAAATGCCAATCAAAAGCACTATATTTATAGTTGTTCTAGTGGCTGTGAAAGACATTGACCTAACTGGTATAAGGAAAGGAACTTTTTTTAAACAATCAAAAACCTTGTTTCTGAAAAGAATAAATTATTTTAAAAGGAATTGAAAAAATCTGAAATGCTAACAGTATTTTTATGGCAATGTGATTTGCTAAATTGTTTATACAAGCACATAATATTAATAAAAACATGGTATCATTTTCATTCCTCTATTTTATCTGAAAAAAAGATAAGAAAAATGGTTTTAGAGCAAAAATAAAACACTATTTTTGGAAATAGATCATTGAAATTCCTTGTTCAAAGCACATTTTGTCCACTTGAATATTGCTAAGTATCTTCCAGCCCAGTTTTAAAATAAACACTATCATGCTTATGTTTCTAATCTACTGAAAACCTTTATTTAACTCATATTTTTAAAGGGAGAAAATCAAGAGTTTCAATTGTATTGAACATATTACTTATAATCATATTTAGAAATATGCCATAAGAACTTCCAAAATTTAGGGGAGATAACACACATCAATAGAAAATTAGATCACTTATTCGTGCTGTTTATTCACACTTAACTTTTAGTACCTTTAAGAATTTTTGAAGTTTAGATAATGAAAGATATTTACAATTGTATTAGCTAATCTTTCTAAATCATTGCATCTAATTAGGTCAATTGATTTGCAGAAAGCTAAGGAATATTGATCCTTATGGAAGAAAGAAACATAAATACCTTCAGGGAAATAAATATTTTTATACGTATAGGTTTAATATTTTAAGAGTCAGAAAGAGTACTAACTCTAATGCCACTGAGTCAAAGTCAGACACCTTGCCAACAAAATTAAACGATTTGCTTCTCTTAATATTAATTCTAGGGCTGGGGATTTAGCTCAGTGATTAGAGTGCTTGCCTTGCAAGCACAAGGCCCTGAGTTCGATCCCTGGCACCACAAAAAAAAAATATATATATATATATGTATATATATATTAATTCTACTAGGTCAGATTTTTTTTTCCTGATATTTAGAGGAAGAAACCATGATACACATACATTAGGTAATTTGTTCTCAGTCCAACAAATAGAAAGTGCTAGAAATCTTGTTTCCTCAATCTTAGTTCATGCCGACAGCTACCTTTGTATACTTACCAGTATACTATCCTATATCTCTAAATTATTAAAATAAACAAAGTTATATAAATGATTATGTGGAAAAATAGTATTCCTGGATAAGATACTTTTAAAATACCATTCTTAGAAAGGATGAAAAGTGATGGATTTTCCAAATTTATCAGTTATCCGTGATTTACAGGAGGGAGGTAGTAAACATAAGAGTAGATGTCATGAAATCATAAAGACTAATAACAACAAAAATAGAAGATTTATAAATTTACTCAAAATATATATCATACAGTATTTATATTATAGTTATGTCGTATACAAAATATAGTGTACTTCAGTCCATGAACACATTTGTTTGCAAACAGTTTATTTTGCAAACAGAAGCATTTGGTAAAATTTTTTTGTTTGTGAACTCTGCATTGGGTGACAAATACATCTGCGGCCATCTTTTTATTTTATTTTATTTTATTTTATTTTATTTTATTTTAAACCAAGAACATGTATTGGCACATTTTACATATAATGGTTACATTCATCACATTTATTTTGTACCTGTACATGATGCATCTTGGTTCTCCCCCCTCTTCCCCGCCCCTCCCCTCTGTTCCCTCCCTCCCTAATTAGAGCAGGTTTATTCTTAATTTTCCATATTTTCCCTTTCCCTTTTCTTTCCTTTGTTGCCTTTCTGCTTTTCCCCTTCTTTCTTT